>JAJOOR010009143.1:0-30843 GCA_036250505.1 Solanum acaule
TGGTTTTAATGGTGTCATTTTACTGGAAATGAAGAAGAAATAGCACTAATTATAATTTGTTCAAATTATCACATACATTTGGACGGACAAACAAGAGAATAAAATTAGAGGAACTCACTGGTGAAGAGCAGAAACTGCATGATGAACTTCGTCTGTTGATGGAACAGGACCCAGAATATAATCATCAAATAAAATACTACTACTATTATTATTATTATCCTCTAAACATTCCCACTCTTCAGATTCGGAAGAAGAATCCCAGGTGCCCGGTGCAAGGGCGGCAGCAGATAACGGAAGAGTAGATAAAGGCGATGAAGAGGAGAGAGAAACGGCGTTTTTACTCGCTTTGTTCTGAAACGCGTGGCCGCTACTACTACTTTTGGCTGTTTTAGTGGTAGATGAGTGAGAGAAGGACTCTTGGGCGGCACCGTTGATAGTGCCACCTGTCCTCACAGCTCTTTGAACGGCTCTTAACATGCCGCCGCCATTAGCTCCTCCTCCTCCGCCACCACTGAATGATCTTCTCATCATCTTCTTAATCTTATCCACACCACACTTTTCTCACTCTTCACTCTATTTGAGGGCTGATATTTTTACTTGCTGAAAAATCTTCCTCATGACGGAACGCAACCGCCTCTCTGAAATTGGACTCTAGTGCGGCTTTTAAATTGCTTATAAATATTTCACGACCATCAAAATTAAAGTACAGCCATTATAAATTATTATCTCCCTTTTAAAAAAAGTTGACCTACTTTAATTTGACATTAAATTTTAAAATGTAAAAATGTAGTCTTAAATTAAAGTTACATTAAATATATCAAAATGTTCTTTGATATTATATTCTTAAATATGTCACGTGGAGATTTAAAGTATAACCAAAAAGGAAAGGGCCGTTCATGATTTTAAAAATTTGTTTATTTATTTTTGTCATTTTATTTTCAACTGTAATTTCTATTATTCGTGGAATAATACACCAATAATTTTAAGGAGAGATTCATGTTTTTATTAGTATAGTTTGAAAAAATGCGGATATCAAGATAGAAGAACTCAACATCATTCCGCTCAATGTCGCTCTTTCAAGAGATGGAAGAGAAGAGATGCATGGGTAAATTATTTTCTTACTTGCTCAATTCAAGCGAAGAAAAATAAAAGGAATTTTTTTTACCTAATATTTTCATGAATAAAGTAATATTATTTTTCATGAAAAAATGATATTTAAATTCTTAAAATAAGAGGGGTTCACGAAATGAGGAAAAATACATTGTGAAAACAAAATGATTTTTGCATCTTTGAGAAATGCTCTAAAAAAAGGGTATTACAAGTGCATTTGTTTATGATAAATAAATCACATGTTATTATTAGGATATGCTTTGGTGATTTTGGCTCTAACATGAAAATTATAAATAAATTATGAAAAACATGTTGAGTGGCCATTTAACATGAAATATTTTGGGTGAGAATAAATTCATTCTTGGAATGAAAATTATCATAAACATGTGATGAAATTTTTCTTGTCAAATCTAATAATATTGGGAAAATTGTGAAATCCAATCTTATTGATTGTGAGAGTCTTGCAACTCCTTTTGATTCAATTGTGAAAATGGTGTGAAGAAAAAAGGAGTTTGATAGCCTAATTAATAAATAATATGAAATATGTGGCTAACTGCACTTTATATATATCATATTATGTACAAGCAAATCAAGTAAATTTACTTGGTACTACATTTGGTGGCTTGTTTTATGAAAAAAATATTATGATATTTTTTAAATTTTGACTAATTGTGATAGCACTAATATTATTGGTAGAATACCAAATCGTTATTGTAACTGTAAATTCAGGCTCATAAGAAAAAATCACAATATTGTGAGATCATATTGATCACTGATATACCATCAATATCGATTGTGTTAGAACATGTGATAATCTTGTAAATTCATAAAATAAGGCATTAGCAAGGTAAAGGGTCTGAAACATATTGAGGGAATGAAATTGAAGCTGATAAATTCTTAGTCATATATGAGGAAACCCAACATGGGGACTAGAAATCCTATAACTAGGTTGAATGGGAAAAACGAGTCATATGATGACTTGTTGTGAAATGCACTGATATTAATTTTATTCAATCTCTATGATGTGAGTGCATTTATCCTATATTGATTTGTGGAGGTTGAGTCTTTGAACTCTTAATGAAAGTTCGTATCTCGTATGAGTGAGGTGTTAAAATAATTGGAGCACCCTTGACAGATTTCACCTATGTGAGTATGAAAGTAGGCCGCTTTTTATGAGAATGAGCTTGTTTTGAAAAATACTCATGAAAATCGAGATAGCACAAGGCCGTAATGTGTTGGCTTTAAAAGCTTATGTCATCACCTTTATTATTGTGCGTAAGCAGTAATACTTTATTTTCCCTAAGCAGCCATAGTTCAAGTCTGAGACCACTATTGACTCTGGAATAAAGGTTATTGTATTACTAAGTGAAGGTCCAATGCAGAGTACACATTCATTATGCATAATAGTCTATCTTCAACTAAATTGTGAAACACTCTCTTATTTCGATATTGAAATGAGTGGGGGAATGTTGGTGTTTATGCATTTTAATATTAAAATTAAAATATTAAGTGCATATTTTAGTGGGTACAAGTTGACAAGAATGTGATCATTATTTTGGTGCAACTCTTGTAATCACTCTTGCTATGATCTACCACTAATTCTATTCATTATTCTACCTCATTATACCTTGTAACTTATGTAACATTTGGGCTATCCATTTTATCCAATTTACTATCAATTATCTTCCTATTCATTACAAGGAATAATTCATCACCTATAAATAGTGATGATCTTATTTTAATTTTGAGAACAAGAAATATACAAGAGAAAGAGTGTAAGAAAAGATGAGAAGTAGTATATTGTGTATATATTGAGTTAGTGTAGTGAAAGAGAGAGAGTTGAGACAAATAATAATATTCTTAGTCTTCAATTAATTCACTATGCAAAAGAGAGTAATTATATGTTGAACAAAGGTGTTCTTTTTGTGGAGTTTTGTACTCTTCAATTGATCTGGAGTTGTTTGAGTTGTACGACATTGTTGGACTGTTATATCCTGGAGGGGACAAGTCAAAAGACGTATTGCTGGATCATTGTAGATTATGTCGTAGTGTGCTTGAATCTTCTTAAAGAGAGCGAAATATCCACGTCTCAGCCTAAAGATCTGTTAATTCATTTTTGTCATTTTATTTTCAACTATAATTATATTATTCGTGGTATAATATACCAACAAGTATTACTTGAACAGCACCATTATGTCATACATTCTATTTCTTCTGATAGTTTAAGTGTGCTGATATTTCTTCAGATGCTATCAGCATGTTTTATTTCTAACCAGAGTCTTAATTGAATCATGTGTTCTATGAGATTAGGCTGTTGTACCACAAAGTCAGTAATCATGTATCAGAATGGATACCAGAGTTGCTTTGTCATGATTATGTAATTAGCGTGTCTAGTAAATTTAACTGATAGTAGTGTTATATCCCCTTTGTCAATGATCTTTAGTTTTTAGTTTCATGAATAGCTACATTAATTTTGAAGGGGGAAATTTCAATAAAAATAGCACTGCCCGAGAAGTTCTTCACTGCCTTTTTTCCTCTTAGCACTGCTTTGTATTCACCTTAAGGAGGTTATACAAGTGCTTGGGTAACTAGAAGCTTAGAGAACAGTGATACTCCAGTAGTTCCTAAATTGGCGTGGAAATCTCTAGTCTGAAACATGAGTTATCTGAGTCGAGGCCCCCCCCCCCCCTAACCTTACAGTAGAGTTCACAGAGATGGTGACTAAATTTATGATACTCATAAGTTTTACTCGGCCAAAGTAGATAGCTGAGTGGTCAAATGAACCGCATTTGTGCCTTTTCTCCGTCTCTCAACCAATCATTTGCAAAAAAAATTATCATCTCTGTTGAGATGTGCAGGCAGGTTTGGCTTTCTGTTACAAGGCAGAGCTTTTCTGGTTGATAGAGCTTTTTAGTAGATTGATTGCAATGGAGTCTCTGATTGATAATCAAAAATGAAGTTTGAGGTCTAATCGCATTGTTTTGTTGTTGTTATGCTTCCATCTTTGTATCCTCTTTTCAAACTATTTGGCAAAGCTTATTTAAGGTCTATTCAAAACAACCTCTCTATTTCTACGAGGTAGGAATAAGGTATGCGTACACTCTACCCTCCTACCTCACTTGTGGGATTACTGTATGTTGTTGTAACTCAGAAAAGGATTCAGTTTTGAACATTGTTTAAAAGTGAACTTGGCAATTATTAGTATGCACATATCTCGTTGTTTCAAATCCATTTTCAAGCACAGTTTTCTTGCATTGTACACAGAGACTTCTGGTCACAATATGCAAAGTTTTCTTGAAACTTTGCAGTAGGGGCTTGCCTATGGACAAAGCTTTAATAGCTTGGTGTGCCTGTTTGACTCCATAAAAGAGGCTAACTTCTGAAGCCATGCTTACCTAGCAAGTCATCAAATGGAAATGGATTTTGGTCAGTTTTAGTAACAAGACATCTTTTTTTTTGGGAATAGGGTAAGAAGGAACAAGCCACCATTTGTGCTTGTGTTCTTAAACTTAAGGAATTTAGACCAATCAGGATGAGGCAAATTCTTCGTCCTCTAAAGGACAACAAGGAGATGTCAATTATAATTGCGGCTAGTTCCTGTTTGTTTAAAGAAACAATCTTTTGATAACCTTACCCCATCTAACTTGGATTTTGGATCATTGTCAATCAAGAAGCTACCTAGGCGTCCTTGCAGCAGATGCTGCTGCAGCTGCCTCATTATGTAAGGGGCTTTTTAGTTTATAATTATTTGGGTCTCCAAATCATATTTTTCAAAAACGATGTTACCGACTGAAATCTCTTTATGCCTTTTGAATAGCTCTCATAATGTTCTTTATTTAGTTTCAAATCGCTGGATTCTCTAAATCAAGTATGTATCTAGAAGACTCTGCCACTGAGCTTTTATGGATTTTGTTCTACATCATTGTGGAGTTTTGTATTAGAAATCCGAACGAACTAAAAGATTCCGTAATTTTGCCAGCTACAGCAAACTAGCCATCTAAGTTAGATCCCTTGTATTTGGTGCTGGAAAGTCTGAAGCATTTCTGCATGCTGTTAAATGAGCACCAAACTCATGTGCTCAAACTATTTCTTGCCTGTGTGTTTTTTTCTTTTGATAAGGGATTTCTTGCTTGTATTCTCAAGTATTTACCTAGTGATAAATGTCAGTTTAATAACTTCAGCTGGTGTAATTGGGTTGATTTTGGCAAATTCAGTAAGTATCCTCATGACATCTTTGAAGTGTTAGGATTTGTTTATTGCCTGAGTTTTGATGTACCTTCCTTTCTTTTTAACAAAAAAGAAAAAGAAAATCTTGATCCTTCTTAGTGCTTCAGTTCTTGGTCAGAATTAAGGTCACCTCCTCTAATGTGCGAAAAATAAATTTGGTCTTATTACTCTATGGAGTTATTTTCTTGAAGATTCCGTAAATCATATGTAGGTCATTGGTTCTCATATTTCATCTATTAGCAGTATTTCACTAGTACAAGCTTTCATTTTAAAGAACTATTGTCAAAAGTACTGCCTGTATGCTGAGGAAGTAGCTACATGGAGCATGGTTTTCACCTAAGTTGCATGGACTCTTCACTTTAGATGCTGCACCCATTCATCAGATTCTCCAAAAATACACTATTTTTTATTTTTGGAGAACATGACAAGCATCTGTTGACTTTTTTGAAGAGTTCGAGCAGCATAGTTTTCACAAGTAGGGGAACATGTGAGTGGTGAAACAGACTCTAATTGATTCTCCAGACCTAGTTTCATACTTCATAATGCATTGCATTTGAGAATCTAGCTTACCAGTGTAGTTAATACATTGGTATAACTTCTTGAGAACTTTTTGCATTCACTTCTCCGTGGGAATAACCTGCTTCACTGTAGCAGCCTTTATCATGTAAGTAGTGGCTTTAAAACTCTATATGCAGGTGACTGTTGAACTGGATCGATGCTATATGCATAGCAGTCTTGCTTTGCAAAATAGATTTCCTCTTGTTCTTCTCCTTATATGAGTTCTTGGAGTCTCCGTTGATGTTATCTTTTTGGATCTTCAGCTATAGTCGTGAGACAATCTTTATTAATGAAATTACACGTTTCAGGGATCATACTGACTGAAGAATTAAGTCAGTCTAGCGAGATCAATCTACCCCCCACCATCAGTGCTCAGACTTATGGATACTCTATCTTGAGGTTCGCTTTGACATGGTGCCTCTGTGTCCTGGTAAAAGCGTAAATTTAGCCAAAACATGATTAGCATTTGTCAACAGTGAGATGGCATTCAACTTGTTAATGCATATCATTCATTGTTCTTAACATTTTTATATTACCAAAATTCAGTTTTAATTTTTGTGCAGGTATAAGTATCTTATGCAATCTACTCTTCATTTCCCCTTTCTCTTGCACGTGAAACGTAGAAACATTTGTTCAGTTGGAAAACTAACAAAGTGGTAGTAAGAATGCTGCATTGCTACCTGATGGTTTCGTTGCATTACGTTATGAACTTTGCTTCGGTTTCTCTTCCTTTGTATTTTTCGAGATCAAGCTGAATTTAATGCAGCATTATTAAGGTGGAATCTAAGATGTAATTACTATACAGTAACAGAATAAGCTCTCTGTTCAAAATCTGTTCAGAGGCTTTACTATTTATTTATTAGTACCTAAAAATGTTCTGTTCAGTAACATAGGACGCTGCATATGTACGTTTAAGTTCATATATCCTGTATAGATTTTCATTCTACTCATTATGTCAGTTCTCTTTTATCATTGTGTGGACTGTCTCTAGATACTTTGTTTGGTTCCACTTGTAGATAAATCGCGCTCTCACTTTATGCAACTTCACAGTACAGACTGATGATCCTCATATAACAGTAAAACATGGTCAAATAGAACTAAATTAAAGTATGATGGAATTCAAGTGATCATAGGGACTCCCATGGGTGTATGCATGTCTAATGTCCCTACAAGTTTTTTTTCAAACAACTCTATGAGTGACCTACAATGGCAATGTTTTATGATTTATATGCTTTGAAAGGTTGAGCAGATAAAGTAGCCAAAGTGGGGAAGTGAAGGTTGTGATGATTAAGTAGATCACTTAGCGCTTAGTCCAGTATCCAAAGAATAGGAAAAAGTGAACAAACTTAAATTTTCTAAATATCAATGATTATTAGTTTGAAGTTTTTGCTCGTTAGGTTGGACTTCTTAATGGAATCCATGCAACCTTACTTGAAATTGTAGATATTAGATGAATTCCATGAAGACATAATGTGTCTTTTGAAAGATAGCAAGAGGGAACTTGATGTAGTTTTGTAGTCCTAGTCAATAATAGGAGTGTTTTTGTTTGACCACTCGATTCCTATAGAGATATTCTGATTGTGTATTTAATCTTTTTTATTTGATGATTGTCGTGTTCGGACCAGCTATTGTGCACTTCGATTAATTTCACAGAATATCTACCACCTTCCACCAGCAATTGGTATCAGATAATTATGTCCACTAAAGCCAGGACAAATGAGAAGATTGTGTATTTAATCTTCCAGAAAATACTTGTGAGATATTGTGCTAAGAGCTAATTCACCTTGGTAAGTAGTGTTTTTTTATCCGAGTTTTCACTTAAGTCCACCATGGTGAAATTAGAAGTTGTTTAACTTTTAACCATTTTTACCCAAGTTGACATCTGGTGCTATTACAAGGTCAGAGAAGTCTTTAGTTTTATTGGGTTAAAATATATTTATACAAAGTGTTTATATCAAGTCAATAAATGTTAACACACATGTCTTGTATACGTACTTTTTAACACTTGGTTAAGTGATACACATTTTCATTTCGATGTGTTGATTCTTAAAGTTAATTGTTTAGTTAGATGGAGATTAAACCTGCGGTGAGTGTATTGGCAGGGGACACTTTTTGTTCTCCACTATTTATAGCTACTAAAAGCTTCACTTAATTATATAGGTGTTATGTTTAGATCAATTATATTTCTCCACATCTATGAAAATGCTACTCTAGCATTCTTAGTTGCATGCTATTAGACTTAATCATCCATACTCTAATTCATCTATTTAATATAAGAGGAAAAAAGAGGTAATTTTGAGTAACACAAAGGGCAAATAGAATTTAATCACCTCCCAAAGATGATATATGTGTAATGATTATAAATAGGAAAATAAGAACATAGTGATGCCTTTCCCTTTCCATTAGCTAAGCATGTCAATTATATTTGGAGTAATTCCCAACAACCTTGTCAATTTAGTTTCCATCCCTTTTTAATTTATACCTACTTTAGAAGGTCCAAATCATTTTTCTTGTCTATTAGTAATAATAATAAAAAATAAAACTTTGGAAACTCATGGAGGTGGGATTTTCCACTCCAATATCTTCACTTTAAAGCAACTTTATTTATGATATAACATGAGATGTAATTATATTTATGGGACCTTCTTTGAAATCTTTTTTTTGTTCTCATCATTCTCAAAATTTCTTACCGCACTCCCAAATAATTCAAAATGGGTGATTATGAATATACTTGAAGAAGTCACATGCATGCCTCAATTACTTTCTTTATTAATTACCTATCTAATCATCAAAAAGATTTAAACAAAGAATTCAATAGCCTAACTATATTAACCAAACATCCCTATGTCCAATAATAGTTATCAACTATGAGAAATAATAAACAATAGGGGTAAATTACCCTTTGAATAAATTAAAAGTAATGCTTTGAAAAATGTATTAGCTATTGAATAGTAAGGATAAAATAGATACAAAAGGGTTAACTATCTCTTGATTATCCAAACTGGACAAGTATTACTGGACAACTATTTTTAGTATAGTGGACAAGTAAAAATAGACAGAGGGACAAGTGAAGAACGAATTTAGTTAGACTAATCTAATCTTTGCGAGGTAATATTAGGTTAGGGGAAATATTTTTTGACTTAAGATAAGGTCTTTCACATGGCAATTTCACTCACCTTCAAAGCCTAATGATTATGTTCTCCATTAATGGCAAAGGAAAGTCGTTTTATGTGATGAATTAAATTTAAGGGCCTACTCTCTACTTTGTGCGTGTGAGAAAGATGAAAATTAGCCCTAACATGGCCCAAAGTTGGAGGAAAGTTATGACTGTGAAGTCAAACCACTAGGAGTCACCTTTAGTCATGCTTGGTTATGGTTTCTTTGTTTGGAGTTTACACTGTTGATAGCATCCTTTTTGTGCAGTGAAGTGGCTACCCTTGTGGTCCTTTTGCGCTTGCTAAATAACTAGTACATATAGTTGATTATATGAATTTTTATTGATCATATCGTCCTCCTTTATAGTTTATTGTAGTATTGTAGGTGGGGTCGATTTTCAGCCACTTGCCAAATTTCATCATGCAACAGCCATCACCTTATTATGTAAAATGAAATAATAAAGTATTAAAATTCTCTATATTTTTTATTATTGGAATGATTTTCTTTTAATATGAGTAAAAGATTTTTAGAAAGTATAAGATCTAAAATATAACTGTTTAATAAAAAAAGTGAAACTTGCTTAAGTGGTTAAGCATCTTCAGTCTTCACCATCGATCCATGGGTTGAGCTTTCGAGTCACATCAATAAAAAATAAGTGGAAACACTATTAATCCTGTTGGGCTGCGACGAAGAAGAAAAGAAAAAAAAACCCTTAAACATGACTTACTAAACCATATCCTTTTTACTTGTCATCAATCAATACTTTTCTAACGCTACGAAAAGATTTAACTAATTCTCATCCTTAAAAAATTATACTATAGTTTTTTGAATCTTCTTGATAAAATTTCCGCCTTCTTTGTTACGAGTGAATGCAAACAAATATCACTAGCTAATAAAATTTAAATTCTTACCACAATCTACACCTTTCTCAATATGCAAAATGTTGTTTGGATTGTTCACAATTCATTTCCTAGATTTACAGATAATTAAGTACTTCACTACACTCACAAAAAAACTAATTAAGTTAAAAAAAAATATAGACTGGCATGTCTAACAATAAATTGGACCACAATGTTACATCTATAGCTAGACCTCCTAACAATGTACTCTTTGTTTGTTCCCTATATTTGAGTATATGCATGGTTTTGTGAGAAGGAGAAAGTGCAAATTTTGTCGTTTATTTTATGCTATTATTAAACCTAGTTAGTTGGAACTAAAGGAACTTTTACTTTTTTTTCCTTTTCATCCTATAATAATGTGTTTTAAAAGTTTGTTTTTTGTGTTAAAAGGTTAAAGAATTAATTGTACCTTTTTACATGTTACTTCCCCTCCTTTGCTGTTAATCTCAGTTACAGGCATTTTAATAGTTGTATTGCAAAATTACCTCTTGGAGGTGTGATTATTCCGATAATTAAGTTGACAAATGACAAGTAGTGGGCCATTTAAACAAATCGTGTACAAAAAAAAAAAAAACTATAAATATGCATGCACTTAGTGAAGATACTTGAAGAAAAAAACTTGAAGTGAATTTCGATTTTAATATGCATCAAAGCATTCTATACCATCGGATTGATCACTACTACAGAAACATTTAAAATCGAGGATCAAAACCGCTAGATAGTTTCAGTTTTTCTCTAAAATTGATGGACTCAACTATGTCAGTAAGTGATGTTTTGGTTTAAGCAAACCAACTGATTATCTCGGTTAAAATTAAGGAACATCTGTCAATTTTATTATTAAAATAGTGATATTAATTATTTAAAAAAAAAAATCGACCAACTGCGTAGGTTTCCTTAAATAAAAAAACCATGGACGACATAGATTTGGTCATTTTTCATGAGATATTCATAAAGTAGTAGCTTGTAATTGAACCCGGGTATTTTACTATGACATTGAACAATTCTATCACTAGACCACATATTTGATAAAATACTTTTGGTGTTTTTAATTTGAAATTTATACTACTCAACCACAGTTTTCCACTTAAAAAATCGACGAGCCCCTCGGTTTTTGTTTAAAAAAACCTTGGGGACTTGGTCGGTTTTTTTAAAAAAAAATTATTATTATTTTTTGATAGTTTCCGCCTATTTTTGCACAGAAGATAAATGAAGGAACTATCACCAAATAATTATTATCAAACACATCTAAACATTGATTAGACCAAATGTTTGTCTACAAATACTTTTAGACATGTTTGACCATTAAGTCTTCGTCCACCAGACATCTATAACAAGTCATATTAATCTTTTATATATAAAATTTCTCAATTGATTTCTTAATTAAAACTCAAAACTCTCTCCTTTCAAGTCGGAGATATTGACGACATGGCTGAGACGAGACCACGGCTAAGAAGATGGAGATGAAGATGTTAGATGTCTTGGTGGAGAATAAATCAATTTATACAGTGATAATTTTGTCTGTGGTAGAACTTTTAACAAAAGAGAGTGTAATACAACACCATACAAAATTAGTCGAATTGTGTTTCCCTAACCATTATGTGATAGTTCGGAAACTCACACTCTCAATAATATCACGTTTGATAGTTAAGTTATTCATGTATAAATATGATATTTAATTTACAATACAAGTTAGGAGGAATTCATATATTATTTCATGCTTAATCAAAGATGGAATAACCAATAAATCTGTATAAAATAATACTATAGACAATAAAATTCGCGTCCAGAATATAATAATCGAGATTGAAAAATATCGCAACAATTGTTGTATTTTATTTCAATATATGAGCGTTACAACCACTATGAATCCAAGAACCAGTCAAGAACAAGATATGTAAGACTCTTCTTGATAATCAAATATTTCAAGAAGATCCACAAGTTCTTTCATCAAGTCGAAATCACTCTAGATCGAGAAATACATCACTAACGGCTCCCAAATCACGGAGAAATCTTAAAAGAGTAGAATTAAAGGATAAACATATTTGTACCCACAATGTTGACTTGCAGCATTTTTTGATTAAAATGATAGAAAATAAATTGCAATCACAGATAAAATATGAAGAATCATAATTTTATTGATAAACATTGTGGGTATTAATCTGTTTATTTCCTTGATTTTTCTCTTCTAAGATTTTTTCCGTAATTCAAGGGTTGTTAGTTACATATTTCTCAAATTAGTATGATTTGGACTTGATCTCCATGAAAGGATTTGTGGATTTTTTTGAAGTATTTGATTATCATACATATTTTGATTTCTTTATGAATATCCCAAGAGTTACCGAATCTCTTTAAAGAAATATAATACCCTTTATATAGGCATATTGCATACACTAGGGTTTATGATAGAGTAGTCTACAAAAATCCTAAATAAAATCAAATACATCTTGTACTCCCTTCGTCCACTTTTATTTGTCATGTTGCGCTTTTCGAAAGTCAATTTGACTAATTTTCAAAGTTAAATTAAATTATATTAATTCGATATTTAAAAAAAAATATTCAAAAACTATACGAAAAGTACTATACATTGCAATTTTTTGCATATCAATATGATGAAAAAATATATGGTAAAATGTTAGTCAAAGTTTTTACTCCCTCTGTCCCTAATTACTTGTCCACTTTTGAATTAGCACACCTATTAAGAAATCAATTAATAACATAGTAGTTTACCATTTTACCCCTATTAATTATGAAGTGGATGAAAAGTTCTGCATTTTTTAAAGTAATTAGTCATTTAACTATTGAGGGTATAATAGGTAAAAAAGTATTGTCCTTTCTTGATTTGTCAAAATGGACAAGTAATTAGGGACAACTATAAAAGGAAAAGTAAACAAGTAATTAGGGACAGAGGGGAGTATAATTTAACTCTAAAAATGGAAAGTATGATAATTAATAGTGAACAGAGGGAGTAATTATTTAACCACATCTTTTAGAGTTTCATAAAGTTTCAATACCTACAAGTACTTGCATAAATTTTCTCATAATAATCTCTCCATTATTAATACTTTCATAATTGAGGACAAATAACCCAATTTCCACTACACGGGTATTTTCAAACAAAAAGTCTTGCTTACACTATAATGGAAATAGGTTTATTTTCCCACCTCCTTCCCTCCCTCCAAAATTTGAAAAAAAAATAGGATTTCCCAAGAAGGAAAAAAAGAGATATAGCAACATCAAATAAAGAATAATGTTCACTGAATAGAATGTGGTTGAGCACTTGTAATTTTGTACATCAACATCAACATCAGCATGCATTCTTTTAGATACAGAAACTCAAAACTCCTTTGCTGGTAGCCTAGGCCACTGTGCCACCACGCCACACATGCACCTAATTGATATCGGGGCCCTCCTGCGATTAGTGACAGAGCTAAGATTTTTAATAATTAAGAGAGTTCAAAATCTGAAGAAATAGACACACAAAATATTGAAGGGGGTTCAATATCTACTATATATATCTATAACAATTATTTTAAAGATATATAAATAATATAATTTTCCACCGAAGGGAATTCCGATGAACCCTGATTATAATGGCTCCGCCACTGCCTACAACAATGAAACTATTGCCATGATCAAAATAGTTACCTTTCACCTAAATTTTTACTGAAGTTATTTTTGAATTTTCTTCCATGTATGATCATTTGAATATTAATAAGATTATATTTAAGTCACTTATGATATTTTTTCTCAATAACATTATTTCATTGTAGCGTTATGGAGTACGAAGTAATATTCATAATACAAACCTCTTTTTCTTATGTGATTTCTTGGTTGAGATGTCATGTTAGATCAATTTCTTATTTTTATGTTATGCAGTACAAAATCTATATGTGATATACACAATAAAAAAAATGAAATTGAGCTATTTAATTTTAAGTATATCAACCAAAGATTTCAACAAGGAAAAAAATACTAATGACACTATTATATGAAGTTTAAGGACTAACGTCAAGTAATTATTTACTTTAAAAAATATACTGTATAATTTTATTTGTAATATGTTTTATTCAAGCATTTGATAATAGATTAATTATTTAATTTGTAGGAATATAAATTCACATTCAAAATTTACAAAAAAAAATATTTTCTATACTTAAATTAATTAATAATTGCACCAAAATTAAAATCACTCTCGTTACGACAATAAGACTTCAATTTTAAATGTTTAAACCTTAGATATACATATACTTAAACTAAATGAGTATTTTTATATTCAAAATTAATCTAGGTTTTATCGCTTACCTGACATGAAATATAAGAAATTAAACTATGACTTTATAGGGAAAATATTTTAAAAGTGACTTAAATGAAATCTTTTCAATACTTGAATGATCATATAGGAAAGAAAAAATTAAAATTAACTTTAGTGGATCTTCTCAATATTTGGATGACCATATGTGAAATCAACTCCATCTCAATCATATCTTTAAAATATAATATTGTTTTTACTTTCTTCGTTTTTATTTTTGTGATCATATTAAATCGAAATTTTAAACCAACCCATGAAAATAGTTGAAAGTACATTTGCAATTGAATTAGCTTGGTACACATATATAGTATAGTACCACTACTATTTAACGAGCACTCTATCTGACCTGTCAATGATGAATGTTTTTTTGGAAGGATTTGTTGTTTAGTCGTGCTCAATCTTTCCTTTTACACTACGACTATTATATCCCTTTGTATTTATTTTTCCTCAGTTTCAAATTATTTGTCATACTGTTTAAAAGTTAATTATTTAAAATTAATTATTATGTTAGAAATTTGAGATAAATTGATTGTTTTTTCCCGTATTTTATCTTTAATGTTAATTGTTCTTGAAAGCTCCAAGCATCTTAATTATAGGTTAATAACATATAGTAGAAATATTCAATAAAAGTGAGTATATCTCAAGTATTGTATAACAAATAAGATTGAAATAATAAAAAATTATCTTAATTAATATTTTTTATAGAAAAAACATGTAAAAAGGAAACGCGATAAATAGTTTGAAACGAAAGTATGTTTTTTGAATTTACCATGAGATTAGAAGCTCTCTTTCCTAAAAAGAGACAATGCCACCCTTGTACTACTTATTTATGATGGTAAAACACAAAAATAAATTGCTTATAAGTACTCTTTTAGCTTATCCACGTGAATAGCAAACACTAAAAATAAGCTAATAAGACAAAATCAACTTAAAATCATAGTTGATCATTTATAGCTAATAGGTTTTCACTTTATAAACACTTTAAATTTGATCATTTTTTTAAAATTCTTTAAAGTATTGTTTCCAAAATAAAATTCCTAACTTTCTGTATACTATGTCTCCTTTTCTTTAGAAGGATATTTTGAAATTTATAATTTTTCTATTAAAAAATGCAAGAGGTTTTTTTTATATATATATTAGAAGAAGACAAGTTTATCAATAATCATTTATCAAATACTGTAAATAAATTGATTATTGTTAATCTCAATACTTTTATTCAAATACGCAAATAAGTAACTAGTTAATGTATTCTAATCTTAGAGTAAATTTTCAAATGTCATTCAAGACAAGAAAATTATGAAGCACCGTCATTTTTCCTTAACTTATATCAATAAAATCACTTAATTTATAATATCATGCTATAGAAAATTAGATATTACCGAAATATGAACTAAGATTTCAATGGAATTTCATATTTCCATTTTAAGTTTTATTATTAAAAAAATGCCTACATGCCTACTAGTTGGTATATGAAATATAAATTTAAACTAAAAATGCCAACCAAGATTTTCGATGAATTCTAATTCACAAATGCGAAAATAATAATCTTTGAGATATACTAACCAATAAATTATGTCATTTAATTGAGACAAAACAAATAAAATAACTTTTGCTCCATTGATCATTTGAAAATTTTACTCTCTAATTTTATTCAAGACTTAATATATAGCTACATTATTAAACTTGTTAGGATATTTCGTTAAGAAATTCAAACTTAGTTTTGTTTCAGTTGAACACTCTAACTCCTAATAAGTAATCGAAGTAGACACTTTTGCTTTAAATTTTGAAAGAACTTTTCCGTGTATTTTCATCCATCTATTAAATAATTAAGTTAATTACATAAAATATGTCATATTGTTTAATGATAAGCATCAATCTCAAGTAGAAAATACTTGATATTTTACAACTTATTGAGGTGCATGTATATAATCAAAGGAAATGACATATTTTATGGGCTAACTTAACTACCTAATAGATGAATAAGAACACATGAAACAAATCCATATCGAGAGTGTCTAATTGAAACACTTTATTAGGAGTTGTTGTGTTCAATTACAACATAGTTTAGTTCAAATGTACAAATAGAATATTTGAACAAGTTTAAGAGGATGATAATATATTATGAATATTTAATTTAGTACTTACCTTCTCCATTCTTTTTTACTTGTCATATTTTTTGTTGAAAGTCAAACGATATGAATTTTGACCAATATTTTAATATGTGTTTTATCATCAGATTGATATGAAAAAAATTGCAGATTATGGTACTTTTCATATAGTTTATTAATATTTAAATTTAAATTTTAAAATATCAAATTTAACTTTACAAATTAGTCTAAGAGCCTATTTAGATAGACTTTTTTCTTTTAGCTTATAAACCAAAAACAACAAGTCAGAATCCAAACTTATAACTTTTGACTTATTTTTATCATTTTAGCTTAAAATCAAGTATTTTTTAAATTTTTTTATTCAAATACTCCCAAAATACTCAAAATAAACTAATGCAAACAGGTTTTAAAAACTGAAACTAATATATAAATTGAATTGAAAAAATACTATTGATATATTGCTATTGGTGTATTGATTTAATGAGTTGTTGATATATATATATATATATATATATATATATAATCGGGTTATCGATTTGGTTTTGATTTTTTTAATATTGGGTAAACCAATAACACATTAAGACAATAGTAATTTGCTGCTTTACCCCTACATAAATATTAAATATTAATCTCAGTTGCTTACTGGTTACTGTTTTTTGCCCTTTAACCTTCAATTCATACTTCAAAACGACTTTGAGTTCACAATTCACTAGGGATGGCAATGGGCGGTGCAGGGTGGGGGCGGAGCGGGTTGAACTTAACTCGTAAAAATTTTAATCCGCCCCGCCCCGCATGACATTTTTTTCATTTTCAATCCGCCCCACCCCGCCCCGCATAGATCCGCGTCGCATAAATTTTTTTAATATTTTCTCTTTCTAGTCAAGTTTGATACTAAAAATAAAATTCATAAAAATAAATTCATTTTTCATTAAGTTGTATTAATTTAATAGGTTAGTGACTTAAAAAGGAATGTTTTAGAGGTCGGGGAACATGTAGGAAATTGTAGTATTTTATATTGATTAATGTTCATTAACTATCTTGAATATTTTAGTAGCTTTAAAGATTTATCTTAATAAATTATGTTTTATCACTCTAATAACATGTAAAAAGTTAAAATTAAGTTAGAACCCATATAAAATTACACATACCCGCAACCCACCCCTGCCCCGCATTAGTTTTAAAAAAATCCACTTCAACCCGCTCCACACAACCTTAAACCCTCCCCGCCCCTCATAGCCTGAAACACATCCCACCCCACATCCGTCGTGCCTTATTGCCATCCCTAAATTTCACATTATACAAAACGTCAAAACCTAAAGGAAGAACCATATTCTTCTTAATTTCTCTTTGTGTTATACTTGTATAGTTCTTTTTAATGTTATTTACGCGTCAAATTATTGGAGAAGTCATATATTTATTTTATAAGTATTTCATTGTTGTTTAAATTATAAATCAAATTGTTAAGCACCAAAGTCGATAAACCGAAAATCTATTGAAAACTACTCTATTTTGATTGATTTTTGATTTAGCATGATTAAAGATCAAAAAGTTAATAAATTAAATAAATAATACATAAAATAGAACCGACGCACGAAGAAAGAACCAAAACGGAAAAGAGCGGATTGTAGGATGAGGCCCATGATGCATAGTGGGGACTTGCCAGTCACGCGAGTGACGCGTGATGAGGCACCTGCTATTAAGGGAACAGCATAACAATTATTTCCAAAAGCTAAGATGGGCCTGATGGGTATGAGGGAGACAAACAAATTCCCCTCCTTGTAGGGCCCACTTCATTCTGGCCCACCTCTTCCTCACTAACTTAGCTTCAACCTTTTCCTTTTTTTTTAATAGAAAATTAGCATATACAGCAAAATCTTACTAAATTAATATAGCTGAGACCGTAAAATATTAGTATTATTTTGTAAAGGTATTATTAAATCGATAAATTAATAATTATTAATTTATAAAGTGTTTTGAGACTCAACCTTATGATGCTGGGATAATAAGAGCTTTCAAGATGTATTATCAGAACATATTTTATTGTAGGATATTAAAAGTCTATGAAGTGGGACATGAAACTGATCTAGGAAAGATTAATGTTTTATATGTTGTTAATTTCGCAATCCTGGCTTGGACGATAAATGTTCAACAAGAGATAACAACTATTTTCAACACTGCAAATTTTGTTAAGAGAATGAAATCTCATAGAATTTGAATGAACCCACTTGTGAAACGTCATTCTTGAACTTAAGGTCATGATTAATTATCTTAGTTACCACAATAAAATGAATGTCAATAACCTATTGGATTATTCAGGTAAAAATGATGCATATTCAGAGGTCCAGAACTTAGAAGAAATTATGGATACCATAAAAAGCAATGTTGATGACAAAGTTGTAGATG
Source organism: Solanum acaule (assembly GCA_036250505.1). Classification (NCBI taxonomy): domain Eukaryota; kingdom Viridiplantae; phylum Streptophyta; class Magnoliopsida; order Solanales; family Solanaceae; genus Solanum; species Solanum acaule. The sequence goes on from JAJOOR010009143.1 coordinate 18,771, forward strand.
ATACAATACCTTTGAAACTAGCTATGCGTAAGGAAACCCTAATCGTATCTATAACTCTTCACAATTTTATAGTGCAGTTCAAAAAGACAACACCAGAACTTTTGGATGAAATAAGAAAAGTTAAAGATGAACTTCAACTAGATTTAAAGTTTTAACAAAAACAAAAAAACAATAGAATCACATTTGACTAAATTGTTTTAGATATATTTGAACTTTTAAAGAATTATTAATTTATAATATTAATGGCACCATATATTTATATATGGGTCTTTTGAAAATATTTATCTTATTATCTTATTGAAATAAGTGATTTTCTCCATTGGTCCAAGTCATGACCGAAGAAAATATTATCTTAAAGAGATTATTAATTACCGAATATTAGTTTAGTGAAGTTTTACTGGTGATAGTTCCATTCCAAATAATGAAAGGAAAAATTACTTATCTAGCCATCCTTTTTTATCATATTTTTAATTATTTTCTAATATTCTAAAAAAAATTACAAAAATCCCTCTTTTTCATAATTTCTCTCACTTTTCTGGATACATCATTATAAACTATCACCCAAGATTTATTTTTTTACCTTTTTTCACGCCTAAAATCACTCAATGGTATCACCAACTACCTCGATAATTCTATTTTTGAATTTCAAATCTTTTCTCTTTTCGATTTATGATTTCAAATTATTGAGAGGGTAGTTCTTCTTAATCATCTTCTTCATTTTTTTCCCCACTTCATCAGGTATCGATTTTTTTTTTAATTCTTTTAGTTTTTTCATCTACAAATTTAGTCGAAGAATGATGCATTCACTTCAAAACCGATTGTGCAAAAATGCCCAAAAAGGGAGAAAAAGGTCGAGTTGTTGGTGACTCCGATAAGGCTTTGGGTCGAGAACCATGGGTGACGCCATTGTTGAAAGTGAAAAAATACGAAAATTAATATAGAGCAAAAGAAAAGACATAGAAAGATTTATTCATCATTTTTTTGCTTCCAGCAGATCATATTGTTGATTTTTTTTTCGATTTTTGTTGTTCATCTTTTCTTGATACATATGGTTCAGTTTTTTAATGTATCTAGTTGTTTTTGTTTCTTAAGTTAATGTACAATGCATTCGTTTCAACATTATGATACATTAAAATTTTATCAAGAGTTGTTGGTGGCTCCGGTAAGGGTTTTGGATCGAGATTCATGGATGACATTGTTGAAAGTGAAAAATGCTACAAGAGTTGATATAGAGCAAAAGAGTGGAAGAATTTCTTCTTCATTTTTTTTTCCTTTTAGCAGATCAAATTGTTGATTTTTTTAATTCTTTTAAACATATCTTTTAATGTATCTAGTTGATTTTGATTCTTAAATTAATGTATAATTCGTTCGTTTCACCTATATGATACACTACAGTTTTATTATCAATAATATATCATTTTCAAATATTAGTTTTGATACATAATCTAATTTATTGAAACATAAATTGGTATGTATCATGTTCATAGTTATGTATTGGATACACGGCTATAACAAATTTCGTTATCTATTACTACTGATACATACACTCTGCCTCATTCAACTAGTAGAAGGCTATGTTTCTGTAGACACTATCAAATAATATTGTTGATATATAAACACTAATGTTTTATAACAAAATCAATTTGTATCATATTTATAATTATGTATATGTTTGTTATGTGTCTAACATAGTTATGTATCAGATGTTGTGATGTGTCACATGTTGTTAAGTATCCGCAACATTGTTTCAATGTATATCATATTCATAATTTTTTTTGTATATGATCATAAATATATAAAATTGTAGATTTTTTTTAATCTATTACGATTTGGGAGAGATTTAAGAGAAGAAAATTTGAAATTTGAATTCTTTGAGGTTGTTATATGGGAGAGATTAACATCAATTTGATTTGCATGATTTGGGGGATCTGACATTTGATTTTATATTTAGTTTCCTTTTTAATCTCACCACACTAGTTGTATAATGTATCAAATGTGATGTATCTGGAAGAATGAGATGTATCCAGATGACAATTTATTTATTTTTTGAGATTTTTGTAAATTAAAAAAAATAAATAGGAATAGGATGTAATTTTCTCCTTAAACTATGGGATTCCGAATTTTTTTACATAATGAAACATAATTATAATTTATGTATTTCTGATAAAAAAAACATAAATATCACTAGCTTAAAAGTAAATTAATTTTTTATATGAGAGTTTTAGGAAAACAATATAGATTCCATTAGTTTAGGAATAAATTATTTTATTCATACGAGTTTTTAATAGCCGACGAAGCAATGTCACTGGATCATTATCAAACTCAATGCAAATTTTTTCTATCCGTGAAGATCCCACCAGAGCACCCTATTACAAACTTTATCACAATTTGGACTTCGGACACATGTATCTGATGCGTTCAAATATATGTATCTCAAATATATGAAATCAAAATTAAGTGTAATTTGTTCTAGATACACTGTATTCAAGTGGATTCGTATGTATCTATCTCTCTGTCTCGCCTCTCTCCTTCTCTCTCTCTTCTCTCCATATGTATATGAATTTCAAAATGTATCTGATATCGCAGATACATGTATCTAGTGTGGGATACATAGACTATCTCGTCTCTACCTATTTTAGTGCATCATATAACAAAACTATATGTATCTAGGTGTATTTAACTTAAAATATGATATAAAATTATTAATTATTGAAGTCAATATGTAATTGTTTCAAACTATAGAGAAAATTATTAAATATGATAATAATATTTGTGTAATAGTAACAATTGATTTCATAATGAAACAAAATATCGTGTCTTCTTAGTATTGTATTTTTATGATATGACACTTGTGTTATCATCAGAAGTTATCTCAATCACCATATACGTATATGACTGTATTTACGAGATACATATGCATTTCAGATTTGAAATAAGAAAATACACAAATTGATATATTTGCTGCTAAATTCAAATTCTTGTTATGTACTCTTCATTAAGTACTTACTCAGTAACTCTGTTTGCGGTCTTTAATAATAATTACTACTAAAAATAAAATAAAATAAAATAAAAATTATTTTATTTTAATTTTTAATAATCTATATCTACTACTTATATATAAGTGTGAATAACCACACAGGTGGAGGTCAACATGCATGTTTCACCTGTGTGGTTCCACACTTTCTACTACTTATATATAAGTGTGAATAACCACACATGACTTTTTTCTCCGTTTTAATTTGTTTGTCTTATTTTTAATTTTTATATATTTAAAAATTGCATAAATAATACTATAAATAATGATAATTGACAACTAAATTAATATATTTGTGTCACATAAAGTGGGACAAAAGAAGTAACATGTATTATTTAATTTGAAAACTATGTAAAAAATATTGTTAATCTCAATAATTAACAATATATTGACTCTTGAAATTCTATTTGTGCTACATATATTGGGACAAGGAAAGTAACATATATTATTTATAAATTACGTCAAAATTACAATAATTAACAACTCAAAATATTTAAAAACCATATCAAAATTTAATTGACTCTTTAAAATTTATCTATGTCACATAAAGTGAGAAAAAAAAACATATTGGGCCCGTGCTAGCACGGGCACTTATATCTAGTATAATATAAAAGAGAAACATAGACAAGGTGATGTGACACCCTCTGTGACCTCCATTCATATTTATCTTTTTTCTCTTTTTTTGAGATTTTTTTCTTAATTCTTTTCATTAAATATTTTATTTATTAAATTAAAAAAAATCAATCATATTTACTATTCTAATTATATCTAATGAGTTACAAAAAACCTTCATCTATTCATATTCTCTACTTAAATAACATGTCTCTTCAACTTATTCTTATGAATTATCAAATCTATAAATTACAATCATCTATGAAGATGTTGAATATTCATTTTTCATTTTCTCATTCTTTCTTTCTATTAGCGTAGTTTTTTTTTCTCATTCTTTAGTGTAGTTTTTTTCTCATTCTTTCTTTCTAATAGTGTAGTTTTTTTCTTTTAAAAAATAAATATTCTTCATCTTTTTCATAAGAAATCATAGAAAAGATAGTGACATGATATGTTCTTCACTCTGATGAAGATCAAAGATATATTATTCAAAGATTCATTATAAAGAGATATTTATATTAATTTAGTACAAGATCATCAAAATGAAGAAGAAAGTTTAATTATGTTGAAAGATTCATCAAGAGAGATGATCATATTAGTATAAAGTTTGAATGTTTTCAATATTTTAAAGATTCATTAATGTACTATTTTGATTTCAATATTCTAAAATTTTGCCATGCTTGAAAGGTATATTATCTATGGTACATTTCTCATAGCTATTACATATTGTTGTACTTAAAAATCTATATATAATATAAACTATATGTTAGAGAAGTGAAGTTGCACCTCTCTTTGACCAAAGATTCTATTTTTCTTTTTTCCTCAATTTTTTGACAATTTTTCATATTTTTCTACTTACTTATTATTGTACAAAATATAAATATATCAATTACTACTCCTCTATTTATTGTTATACTTAAATGTCTGAAAAATCATTTACACTCATTATTTTTCTTTGTTACAAAAATTAAAAGTCTCAATATTTACCACTTCAATTTTTAAGATATTTGTCTTTTTTTTTATTGTATTTCTTTCCTCTTTTAATTTTGTTAAACACAAAAAGAGAAGAAGTTTATTTGCTTGCTTTCCTAATAAAACTTAAACACCCAATAAATGTTGAATAGTACATGAATCTTTTTTTGTCTTCATTATTTTATTTATTTTAAAATTCTTATCTCCATAACTTATACCTAATTGAACTTTTACTTTAATTAATACTAATATTCGTGCACGCGCATTGCACGGGTATTTTAAAATTTAATTCAACCTTTTTTTTTTGTATTTTTCAATTGTTAGTTCTTTATGATTTTTTTTAAAAATTATCGTAAGATCTTATATTATGTGTAATAACATTCAGTTTTTTTTAAAAATAATTCTTATAAATCTTCAAGAATTATTTCATAAGTAATTCACATCTAGTTAATAATACAAATCAATTGAAGTATAATAAAATTTTAAAATAAATAATAATGTGAGGAGCAATTATATATATATATATATATAATATCTTGGAATTACAGAAAAAAATATGTTATTATTTTAACAGAAAATCTATTATAATAATATAAACCTCTATAAGTGATTAAATATTTTGATATCAAATTTGTTACGTTTATTTTATAAAAAATTAAATTATTATTTTTATATATAACATATTTTCATCTCAATTTTAACTAAAATGTATAATGATCTCTAGGAAATTATTTTTTAGAAGGATGGATCAATTTATCATAAACCAAAATAGTATTTTTTATGTTATTATTTTAACAAACCTCTCATAATAATATCAACCTTTATCTATGTTTAAATAATTTGATATCAAATTTTTCACGATTTAGTTTTATAGATTAAGTTATTCCTTTTTTTATATATGACAAATGTTTATCTCAATTTAAACCAAAATATATAAATGATCTCTAGAATATTATTTATTAGAAGGATGGACCAATTTTTCATGAACTAAAATAGTATATTTATGTTATTACTCTAACCAAAAACTTCTCATAACAATATCAACCTCTCTCTTTTTTTTCGGAAGAATGTGAATTCAACATTTTTTTAGGTATTAATTATTTATCAGTTAAATTAAATGTCAAAATCTAATATTTTTTTTAACAAAGCAAGAAAAAGACGTGAAAAGTTAATATGAGTATTAGTAATTCTTTTTTTTATTTATCTTTAACATACAGTTTAATATAGAGGCAGTTAACCATTATTTTTTTTAAAATTGTATTCAAATTTTAAAGTTGAATTCAAATTTTTAAATTCAAAATTAATATTAATATATTTACTAAATAAATGTACTATTCATATTCATGATTGAATAACTTGATCTATATATTGACGTTTTATTGACTTTTAACTTCTTTCTTTTTTTAGATTAAGTAGAAGCAGAAAGTTAATGAGTAGTTAAATTTTTTTTCATTATTTTTTAATGTGCAATCAAGTAAGAAAGATAATGTCAAGACTAACTTTTAATTCATATATTATTTGTTATGTACATCCTTTTAATTAGTTTTAAAAGTTTAATTGATAATTGAAGGTAATTCATTACGGTTAGGACTGTAACAATTATAAATTAATTAATTAATTTAATCACCATAAGATAAATAATGGCTTTATAAAAAATTGACAGAATAAATTAGTCACAAATAATTAATAGATGTATCATTAATTTTGTTTTTTTTATAACTTGAAGGAGTATAGTTTGTTCATCCATGCTCTTTTATATCCGTAATTATCATGTAAGGATATTGTTTGAAGAAATTTCCTCCTCATTTTTTTTCTACAACATACTTCTCTTGGCTAAAATAAGTACACAATACTAATTTTTACCCTTCTTAAAAAATGTACATATTCTTTTGAATCAAATTAAAAAAAAAAAATCAAAAATAGAATTGTCTTCTCAACATATATTCTTTAAACATAAAATTTACCATTGATTAGTTATGTTTCCAAAACTTCCGTTAAGCATAGAATTTGCAAAGATGACAATTTTTTTTTTAATAAAGTAGAGATAAAAAGGAGAAGTTTGACCTTTCTGTAATGTCTTCTTCATCAACATGACCATTTAGCACAAAATTAATGTTGTACTACTTCTACTTAAAAAGACGTGCTTGTTTTTCTCAACTGTTCAGAAACCACATTCACAGAATAAGGAGAAAAGATAAATATAAATAAAAATATAGATCTAAAAAAACTCTTTTACAGTTTACAATAACCGTTCCCTAATTATTTGGCTTTATGTAAAATATTTTAAAATAATTTATTTATTTTGCTTTATCTATATATTACAGAAAATGGGAACATGGGTTGGGGTGGTTATTAATTTAGATATAAGAGATTTTTTATTTAAAAAAAAAAAAAACTAGCAAGTGATGATTAAAAATTAATGTTGTACTACTTCTGCTTTAAGAGACGTATTTGTTATTTTGACAATTGAAGAGCATTAACTTTCTCTCAATTGTTCAGAAACCACATTCACAAAATAAGAAGAAAAGATAAACATAAATAAAAATATAGACCTAAAAAAACTCTTTTACAGTTTACAATAATTGTTCCCTAATTATTTGGCTTTATGTAAAATATTTTTAAATAATTTTTTTATTTTGCTTTATCTATATATTACAGAAAGAGTGTTATTAATTTAGATATAAGAGATTTTTTATTTTATATATATAAAAAAAAAAAAAAAAAAAAAAACTGGCACAGTGGCACGTGATGATTAAAAAAATTGAAACGGTAAACATTTATCTTTAATTTTAAAATTAAAAATAAAAACAAATGTACTTTTAATAATAAATAATTTAATAAATTTAATTAATTTATTTATTTAAAAGGAAAAAATTGATGTACTTTAATAATTATTCTTATTTTTTCATTTTTTTAAAAAATAAATAATATTAGTAATTTATTATTTAATTCTTAATTTATAATTATTTAAAAAGCCTGTTTTTTGTGGTGCTGACATGTGGCACTTTTTCTTCTCATATTATATATAGATAGATTATTAACTCTTTTCTTTAAATTTTCATATTCATAACCCCCAACTATTTAATTTCAAAATTTAAGATACCTTATGATATTAATTTCTTCACTTTTGTCTATATAAATTCATAATTTTTGTTTCATTAGATTCCCACTCAAGATTATTATTTTTATTCCATAATTGAAATAGTGATATTCTATATTATGGTTGTAGTATCAAATCTATACTTTAGTTTGACTCCATGAAAAGGCTCTTGGATATGAATAGAAGGGGTGCCTGATAAAAAGCTCAAAAATAATTGATTGATTATCATCTTTGTTTTTGTGATTAAGGACTTGACAAAATTATGTTGTTATTTTTCGCTTTTTACTTACTTTTATTGCTCATGGCTCAAAAGAAATGCATATTAAGTATTGAAATATGCAATTCTTAGGTATTTTTTATGGTGAAGAACCATTTAAATTTGTTTATTTCTTCTACTTCTAAAGAATTACCAGAATAATATAAGATATATACGAAAAATTAGCAATAGAGGTTTGTTTAGATGATAATAAAAAATAGAGAAAAATAATTATTTAGACGATGATGAATAAGAGAAAAAACAAGGACAAAGAAAGTATCAAATATCAAAGAAGAAATGAAATAGAGAATATTTATCTCTTTTTCCTCCTATTTTTAGTTTCATCATTTATTTTTTCGAATTTAAGGAAGATTCATCGGATAGTAAATTTATCATTTGACAAAAATAAGAAAAAAAATCAAGTCCTTAAATATGTTTATCCGAATTTTATGTATTAACATTATAATACATGATTTTTTTTCTTAATAAATTAACCTTTTAATTTTGAAAAATATTTGACAATAAAAATGAAATTCACTCAAGCACTAATTCTACAAAAAATTTTGTATTGTGATTTTATCATTTTTCTTATTTCTGTAATTGATTTTTAAAATAAATTTACAATATATTTCTTAATTGCGCGAGGCCAAATTCCCTCGTTATAAATAATTTGAAACAAAAAGCATCAATAACCTATGAAGGAATTAATTAGAAACACTTTACGAGGTTGGACTTAAATTTGAATGTTGTTAGCTTTTTCTCTAATATGTATCAGAAATCCGTTGGGTTACCAAGAATTAGTAGACATTTAATTTTTTCATTTCCCCTACTGGTATTTCTACAATAATTCATCTTTTGAGACCATGAGTAAGCATTTATAACATCAAAAGATGCAAATCTGTTCACATTGAAATTATACAAGGTTTAGTCAAAACTGGTTCTTTACTACTCCATCCATTTCATATTAATTGGATTATTGAGATATTTGCATTTTTCAAATTAACTTAATTGTTCAATTTTCAAAACTATTTTTAAAATGTTCTTCCAATTTTACCCTTCATTAGTTAGTATTGGAATTAGTTATTATAATTAATGTTTAGTTATTTTAATCATAAATTTGACAATAATTAATGAGGGTAAAAATGAAAAGTTATGCCTAATTTATGGAGGGACTACTTCCTCTGTTCACTTTTACTTGTCAATTATTTTTAAAATAAATTTTCATTTTTATTTTTCACTTTTGACGTATCAAGAAAAGACAATACCCTCATTGTTCAACAATAGTTGTCCACAAAACTAAAAATAATTGTTCAACAATACTTGTCCAGTTTAGAAACTTATGAGATAATTTATCTTTTGTGTTTATTTTAATAAAGTCAAAGGATAAAATAGTATTACCCCTATTATTTATTATTTATTATTTCTTAAGGGGTGTGCCAAGCTAATAGTGGACAACTATTATTGGACAGAAGGAGTAATTTTTTTTCAAGTTTTACCTCAGCATTAAATACTTATTTTTCAAGATATCTGATAAAATACCAATATCAATAATTATTTCTTACTTCCTCCCTCCATTCCATATTAATTGAATTTTTTAGGTGTTTAACACCCTTTAAGAAAAGTCGATTAAAACATAAATTGAACATAATTTTTCATGTTTACCCTTATTACTTATTGCCAAGTTTATTGAAGTCATCACATTGAAAATTCAAATGAAGGATAAAATTGAAAGAACACTCTAAAAGTAGTCTTGAAAACTGAACAATTAAGTTAATTTGAAAAATGGAAAATGCCTTAAAAATTTAATTAATATAGAACGGAGTGAGTAATGAATATGTCAAGTCAAAGTGTAACGAGTAAAAGTAAACGGAGGAAGTAATGATAGAGAAAAAAAACACATTGAAAGAGACAAAAGTTTTCAATCATTGTAATTTGTAAGTAATTGATGAATTAAGTGTTTCATGCGTTCATATTATGTGTCCATATATATTATTAAAATACTTATCTCAAATTATTTTTTATATCCACTTTTTCTTGTAACTTTTTGCATATAATAAAAATATAAATAATTTTCATGTTTTACTCTTGACTTAATATTTATTCCTCAAATTATTTTTTAAGATTTTAAATTAAATATTAATTAATATGAGTATTGTTGTAAAACACTCATATCTATAATTTTTTCTTATAAAATATGCAGAATTCTCTTGACTTAATTACTTATTCCTCAAATCATTTTTCAAAAGTTTAAAATAAATATCAATTAATATGATTATTGTGGTAAAATACTCATATAGCTATTATTCTTTCTCACAGAATGTGCATAATTCAAATTGAACAAGTAAAAGTGAGCCGATGAAGTACTTGTCAATTTACAAAATTAAGATAAAATAAATTAAAATTTTCTCATTTTCCCTCAAAAAACATCTTTTTGAAATTAAGTATAAACAATATTTGATCACTCGCATAAATATTGTAAAATTTCAAAAAGTTATTTCATTATTAAGAGCTTGTTTGACAATGCGATATAAAATTATGATATGAAATTATATTAATATGAAGTTTTATTTGAACATGCAACTTGAATTTTTTATATTATATTTTTCATAAACACAAATTGTGAAAACTATTAAAACCAAATTTCATATATATTTTAAAAATTGAACAAGAAAATATATATTGGATTCGTACGAACAAAAACTCCTATATTTTGCGACTCGAAATAATTGTATTCAGTTTCGAACAAATGTAGAGTGACGACAACATTGCTCCTCATAGGCATTTTGTAGTACGGAACCATCAACCATTGTCTCTTTTTTCCTTTTATTATTCGAACTTTAATTCTTTTGGTTTTTGTTTGTACGCTAAGAAGTGTCAATTGGTGTGCTAGCTAGTAACCGTTTTCTTTGTGAATTATGTTTGTTTGTTGGTTACACTTTGTCACATACATAACACCACACTTAACTTCAATTCCAATGTCATAAAGATCGCATGTTGTCACTTGCTTATTCACTATCAATATGAATAAGACACTTTGTGTCTGTTACAATCTATGACTTTATCACGATTATTCTGCTAAATCAATCATAAATCATCTTTTTGGGTATGTATCGCTTTATCTTTCATGTGAAAATTTTCGGGATGAATTTGAATAAATGCTCTGTTATACAGTAGAGCATTTACCTAGTACGCACAAAGTGCTCACCATAGAATGTTCACTCAAAGGGCAAAGCCTGTGAGAAATATTGTAGCAACCGCAGGTTATCCTAAAATTAAAAAAAAAATGTTTTAAAAAAATCAATAATAATCTTGCCAGGACCTTGAAGTCTTATATATGCAATTTAATGAATTTTACAAGTAAATTTCAATAGATTGAAGTTACACGTAAATTTTATCCCTTTCCCTTTAAGTTGATAAGTATACCTTAACAATTGGTGGGCAAAAAGATTATCAAATACTATGAGTAAAGGTAAAGTAGAATGGTAGGTGACAAAATATACTAATTAAGTTATATATCATCAAAAGTACAATTAAAGTATACAGATTCTACATTTTGTAGTATGGTAGAGGGAAAACACTTAGAAATGAGAATCATTATGTTTATTGAACCTTTATTCTTTATCAATCTAATACAACTTATAAAACATTAATGATAGTTCCCATCATTTTAAATGTTTACAAAAGTAAACTAAATGTTAATGTAAAATAGCTGGAATTTTAGTGCATCCACTTCCTCCTCCCTGATTTTCAAAATAGACGATCCTTTCATTTTTACTTGTCCATGTTTGTTTAATACATCTCTTAAAACTAATAAAAAAGCAGTTTTATTACTCTTTCCGTCTAATGATAATTGTCCATTATACTTTCTCTATCCAACAATAGTTGCTCACTATACTATTTTGAGTGTCCAACAATACTTGTTCACTTATAAAATCAATGGATAATTTTTTACTTAATTCTTGATTTCCTCATCATTAATTATATAGTCACTTCCCGATTACATTTTTCAAGAAATTACCCTTCTATTTATAGTTTCTTAAGAAATGTGTAAAGTTAATTGTGGACAAGTATTGTTGGATGGGGGGGGGGGGGGGGGGGGGGG
>JAJOOR010009144.1:0-29551 GCA_036250505.1 Solanum acaule
AGACAGCGGGTGTGTATCATTAGGTTAGACATGCATCACTATACTTGACATTGCATTTCATTGCATTGCACTTCTTTATTATTGGTGAACTTGATCTTGTGTGTTGCTGATCTTGTGAGTGCCTTTCTATGGAACTTGTGACTGATGAATATTGAGCTTGTTGTTGAAGGTATGCAATTGTTAGAGTGTTGTTGTTGAGGATATGAAACTATTGTTGTTGTTGAGGATATGAAATTGTTAGAGTGTTGTGTTGAGCTATGTGCTTTGTAAATTGTGAACTGTTAGGTTGGGCTGGTTTTATACAGATTGTAGTTGTGAAGGTTCGGTTGGGGTGTAAGGAGTACTTGTATTCTATCCCCTTAACTCGTGTTTAGAGGTTTACTTGCTGAGTACCGTGTGGTTTGGTACTCACCCCTTGCTTCTACAAATTTTTGTAGGTTACGAGCCTGGATTTTTGTGGTACTTGTTATTCTCTTCTTTTTCGAGGCCTCTGGGAGATTTGTGAGGTAGTTGGTTGTCTTCTCAACGATCCTTCTTACTCCTGTTTATGATATTGTTCTACTCTAGAAACAATGTCATATGAGACTTGTATTTTTCTTTTGATTCAATTGTAATACTTTAGAGGCTTGTACACGTGACAACCAGATGTTGGGGGTATATTTGAGTTTATTATAAAAATTTCCGCATTTTATTGTAATGGTTGAGTTTTAGGCTGACTTGTCTTGGTGGGTTAAGACGAGTGCCATCACGTCTATTTTTGGGTCGTGACATAATCACTAATCAATGTTGTAAGATCTTGTTGTCTATTCGTACATTTTTACTTTGTTCACTTTAAATTTTACAATTTTCTTTTTAAAAAAATAATTAACTTTATCTTTTTATTTTGCGGAAAAAAACAATTTAACTTTCTTGTTATTAGAAGTTTCCTTCATATTGCAAACTTGTTATTTTTGGGCGATACTATACATACATTTGATTGCTCAGTCAAAATCATTTATACTCACTAGTTAATATGCATGTATTATACTTAATGATACAATATTATATATTTATTAGCTATTTTTTTTCGCCGGGCAACTATCTTTTACTGAATAATTTTTTTTTTATTTTACACTCAGTGTTTGGAGTCTATATTGAAGCTCTGATTAAATTTGAATTATATTACGCATGCAAGATCTATTCAGAGTTTGTGATCCCAACAAGATGAACAAGAGATCTATGCACACATCATCGTACAAAGAAAAGATATATTTTCATTTTATTTTGTCTCAATAAAGAGAAACTATCACTTGGGTTACACGAAAGGTGAAATTATACAGTAATTTTTTGGGCGATTCATGTTTATAGAAAGGGACCTTCCCAAAGATTGTCCAGACTTTATATTATTATATCAAATAAAGAAATAATAGGGAATTGGGGGAAAAATGGATTTTATTTTACAATTTGTCATGGATTTTGATAGCTGCCACGTTGGAAGAGATCATAATGACACGTGGCAACAAGGGAAATCTAAGGGTAGATATTTGTACACGTGTAGTCAAGAAATAAACAGGTAGTTAAGTCAGTTTGTCATGTATTGCATTTGTTTTGATTGATTTTTAGGATAGAATTGGGCGGTGGTACTGTGGAAAAATAAATTTGTTTACATTAGATAACGCCACAAATTGGTGTGGCAAACAGAAGGGGGTGGATGAAAATTAATTAATTATAACCAACAAATTGGTTATAAAAACATAAATGAGGGGGTAATTTGTTTAAATTGTCCATACTTTTTGAGTTACATTGAGAGTTTGAGCAATATTAGATATGATTTTGATACGTTTAGAGTCTTTCTAATATACAATAAGTCAATAACTATTACTTTCCTCCGTCTCAAATAAGTGAGAGTTGAGTACTATAAAAATTAATTCTATCTATTATCTACAAGAAACTACTTTCTCTGTTTCAATTTATATGACTTACTTTCTTTTTTAGTCAGTTTAAAAAAGAATGACGCATTTCTATATTAAGTACTTCCTCTATTTCAAAAAGAATGTCCTAGTTTGACTTGGAACGGAGTTTAAGAAAAAAAAGACTTTTAAATCTTGTGGTTCTAAATTAAAGTTATGTCAAATGTACAAAAATGTCATTTAATCTTGTGGCCTTAAACATGTCATGTGGAAAGTTAAAGTGTTGCCAAAAAAGGAAATGGGTCATTCTTTTTTAAACAGAATAAAAATGAAATGAGGTCATTCTTTTTGAAACGGAGAGAGTAATTATTTAACTTTAAAATGTCTATTTTACCTTTAATAAAACGATTTACAGCCACAAAAAATTCTAAATCATTCATTATTTACCACAAGGTTTAAAAGTCTTCATTTATTTCTTAAATTTAATGCCGAATTAAACTATCTCACATAAAATGAAACAGAGGAAGTAATATTTAATTCATTGAAAGTAGTTGTACACAAATGTTACAGTTTTTCCACAGTTTAAGGAACTTAATAAGAACTAACTGACAGTCCACTTCTTTAATTAGTACAGTAATGTCTACGTAATTTCTTGTTGTGCTTGACCAAAGACTAGAAAAAATGGTGTATTATTCAAAGATAACAAAAAATGGCACCGCCCAAAAGATCCTTAGTATAAAGAATAGATAACGTATGTTTTAATCTTTATAATCTTTCGAGGCAAAAGCGTTGTACGTGCTTAATAAAGTCTCATATTTTTCTCATATTTAAAAATTAAGAGGAAAAAAAAAGTAATGTATAATTAGGGAGGGGGTTGGTTGGAGAAATTAAGTGGATTTTTCAATTCAAAATTTGGATTTATATTTCTATTGTGTTTAATTGAAGGTATAAGTTAAAATCAAGATAAATTTATATGATAATTATGAGATAATTTATTTCATATAAAGGTGGAATTGCTATTTATTATGGGATTCAAATTTTATATTATAATCGAGATTGAAGGTGCGATTATTATAATAGTTATCATTACACAATTATATTTTTGGTTGTAATTTCGAGATATAACCAGATTTTTAACCAAACTATACCTTAAAGTGTACATTATTCAAGAGTCGGTTCCCAGCTCCAACCTAGGAACTCGACTCTTGACTCCGACCTGAAACCTTTTTTAGACTTCAACCTGAAATTTGACTCCCGACCTCGATCCCTACTCGATATGTGACTCTCGATTCAGATTTGAAACCTGAAATCTGACTCCCGACTTCAACCTCAATTCGAGACATGAATATCGATCCTAACACAAAACTCGACTCTCAATTTTGAACCCAACTTAAGGCTCGGGATCCGACCTTGACTCATTCCCCAATTATGACCTCAACTCAAGACATGTCTCCCGATCCTAAGCTGACTTGAGACCCAGCTCTCAACCCTGACTTGAAACCCGATTTTTGTCCCTAATTCAGAACTCATCTGTCGACCCCCAAAGTCCTAGGTCTTGACTCCTAACCCTAACCGTAACTCGAGATCCGACCTCAATCTGTACCCAACTTCCAATTTTAACTCGACTCAAAACTTGACTTTTGATTTCGGCTCAAGATTCGATATCCGATCTTAACCCAGGACTCGACTCCTAATCCTGAATCTCTCAAAGATTAATGATGATTGTTTTTTATTTTTAGATTGTTTTAGCCCAATAAAAAACAGATAATATTGTCCTTTAAAAATCGGAGGACCAATGAAAATGGGAAAGGTGTGAGAGAAAGGGAAAATTGTGGCGTTGAGCCGCAATGGGTAGGTAATTGCAATTCCAAACTCTTATTAACATGTACTCCTAATTAATTAATCATAATACGAATTAAAGGATGACTTGTGTCACCTAATTCCCCCTTGTCCCCTTTAATTTAACAATATTTGATTTGATTTGGAGTTTAGAAAGCTATGTTCACCTTTTTATTGCATTATTATTGCGTTTGAAATCATTATTAAAATGATTAATCTGATATATACTCAACGATAGTTATTCGATAATTGTGACATATTGGCATAAAATATTGTACGTAAATTCATCCTTTTTCATTAACCACTAATATGAAACCTTTTTTTTTATCATTCTTTAACAATTATCATCATACCAAATAAATAATTTCATAATATGAAAAATTTATATAAATTGAATTTATGAGGTAACCAATTTTTGGTGTTTGAAAATGAAAGATACATTCCACGACGTTATTCTATGGTCATTTTCATAATTCATAGCGTTGAAAAGGAGAACCCCAAGTAAGATGACACCTAAAGGGTACGTCTCCAAATATCATTAATAATGGCATTTTCTAAAGTTAAGCTGTTCATTACTAAATTGTTCATTTGTCATTGTCAACCTCCAATTATCTACATTAGTCTTTATTGGAAAACTTTCCATTTACAAGAATGATAGAGGTTCTTGCGATGGGTAACTCTGGAGGCATTGTGGTCCTCTGGGACGATGCAATCCTGGAATTGGAGGAAATTGCTACCACAAATCAGGAAGTCCATGCGATGGTCAAGGTAATCTCCACGAACAACTCTTGGTTATCTAGTACTCATATATATATGCGTAAAATACTTTAGAATAACATTTGTAGTATTAAAGATAATTATCAAGGTAAATGGCTTATAGGAGGTGACTTTAATGAATTGCTTCATAACTCGGAAAAAAAAGGAGGAAATCCTCTAAACTCAAGTCGTACCAAGGACTTCCAAGACCTTACAAATTATTGTGAGCTTCTAGATATGGCTAATAAAGGTAGTCGTTAAACATGGTTGAATAAGCGATATAAAAATAAACGCTCCCTTATCTTTGAACGTCTAGATCGTTTTGTAGCAAATAATGAGTGGTTGCTTGGCTATCCAGATGCACAGGTCCAGCACCTACCTCGAACCCACTCGGACCATTGCCCACTTCTACTATCTTTAACAAGGGAGGTGGGGTATCTTAGAAGGAGGTCATGTAGGCTAGAAATAATGTGGGCATCACATCCTGAATTTAGTAGGATAGCTGGCAAAGCTTGGGTAAAAAAGGATAATCTATTAGAGGCCTTAAAAGTCGTGGAGGAAGATGTAACTAAATGGAAGAATATTACATTTGGAGACATCTTCATAAAAAAGAGTAGAATTCTAAGACGCTTAAAAGGCTTACAAGCGTCGCTTAGTTATGGTACTAGTGATTTTCTTTTAAACCTGGAGACCGAACTTATCAAAGAATATAACGATATCCTTAAAAACGAAAAAGATTATTGGAAATTAAGATCCAGAATAAACTGGCTGAACCAGGGAGATGCCAACACAAAAAATTTTCATACCACCACACTTATCCGAAGAAGAAGAAACAAAATTTTGTCCTTGGAAACGGAGAATGGAACTTGGATATACGATCAACATCAAATTATAAACTATACATACTCATACTACAGTAATCTTTTTAATTAACACTAATCAACTCCAATCTACTAGATCATTTAGTGTTCATGACTCGAGCTTATCTAAGGAGGAACTATCAACATTGGATGATATCCTCACAACAGAGGAAATCTCCAATGCAGTATTCTCCTTTCAACCTTATAAAGCTCCTGGACCTGATGGAATACACCCATTATTCTTCTACCAGGACTATTGGAAAATTGTAGGTTCCGCAGTAACTGATTTCTATCACAAAACGTGGGCTAAGGCATGTATAGACCCACAAATAAATACTACTCATATATGTCTCATACCCAAATGCAATAATGCAAAAAATCTTTAAAACTTTAGACCTATAAGCCTGTGTAATACGACCTATAAAATAATCACCAAAATAATAGCTAACAGAATTAAGCCCCTATTACATAAAGTAATAGGGCCTTGTCAAGCTAGCTTCCTAAAAAATAGATAGGGTATGGATAATGTCATCATAGTACAAGAAATTTTGAACCATTTTAAAAAAATGAAAGGAAAGCAAGGTAACATGATAATGAAAATAGATCTAGAAAAGGCTTTCGACAAATTGGAATGGTCCTTTGTGAAATATACTCTCCACTTTTTTAACTTCCCTCCAAAAATTATCAATTTAATCATGTCTTGTATCACTACGAGTAAAACAACAATCTTAATTAACTATACAAGAACGGAATACTTTGAACAAAAAGAGGGATTAGACAGGGGGACCCCATGTCACCCTATATATTTATATTATGTATGGAAGTCCTATCTAGAAATGTCAATAATAAAGCCATCCAAAAAGTTTGGAAACCAGTACGGATTGCGGGAAAAGGACCATAACTGTCCCACCTTTTCTTTGCTGAAGACTTAGTCTTAATTGGAAAAGCGAAGCAGGGCACGTGTCAAACAATCAACAACACTTTACAGGAATTCTGCAACCTTAGTGGACAAAGTATAAACCTTAATAAATCTAAAATTGTCTTCTCAGGGAATTGTAAAACCACTATTATTAGAGATATAACTAGCACTATGGGTATCCCTAAAAGCAACAAATTCGAAAAGTACCTAGGATTTCCTATTTTCCATAAAAAACCAACTAAACGTGACTTCCAATTTATTCTGGATAATATGCAATCAAGGTTAGCTAGCTGGAAGACCAAGTTTCTTACCATAGCTGGAAGAACTACCCTAGCTAAGTCATCCCTAAATAGCATTCCAACCTATGTAATGCAACTATACAAACTTCCTAGTACTATTACAAAAAGAATAGACCAAATACAGAGGAATTTTATTTGGGGCACCACTGATGTTAAGAAAAAGTTAAATCTAGTGCGATGAGATATAGTAACGGAGAATAAGAAAGAAGGGGGCCTAGGAGTCCAAAAGTGCACCACGAAAAACATAGCCCTTATAGTAATTAGACTAGCCTGGAGACTCTTCCTCAACCCAACTACACTTTGGGCGAGAACTATACTTAGCCTATACACTAACTCTCTAGGCGGTATAACCAACACGCTGTTTAGAAAAGGTAGTAGCATATTATGGAGAAACATTAAGATGGGATGGGAGATAGCCAAGCGCTACATACACTGGAACGTAGGAAGTGGTAAGAAGATAAATATGTGGAATGATGCTTGGATACTAAACCACCCACCCCTAAGGACTTTGTTTAATGGCCCCCTTGACCAGAATGAAACAAGTAGAACAGTGGATACCATTATACTAAACCTTGTTGGTCGTTAAACTCGAATGGGGAGTTTAGTACTGCCTCAGCTTACCAGGCCATTAAAACTACAACCTTAAAATGCACGAAAGGCGTAATCAAGAGGAACTATCATTGGATTTGGAAATTAAAATGTCCCAACAAGATAAAATACTTTTTATGGGTCTGTAATCATGGTAGACTACCTACTGGCCAACACTTACATATAATTGGAGTTAGTGAAACCCCAAACTGTATAGTGTGTGGTCAAACAGAAACTACAAAACACATATTTATGGAATGTAGCAAAGCCAACCAATTCTGGGTTGGAATGGGTCTAAACCAGTACATACAACACATATTAGACACGGACGAAACCGAATGGCTCCTTGCAATAAGGAAAATAAAAAACCAAAGTCCCTCAAACGGAATGGAGTGGAAATTTGCTTTCCCCTTCTATATATGGAACATTTGGTTAAATAGAAATCATAACTACCACAATAATACAAAGATCAACATACCAACCAACCTTCCTAAAAACAGAGCTATGGAATTTTATTACTTAGAATTCAACTCTGGAAAACGAAACAAAGATAAATCCAAACTACAATGGGAACCACCAGATATCGGTTTCAAATTAAATATAGATGGGTCCTACAATTATGAGTCTAAGATAGGTAGTGAAGGTGGAGTAGTAAGGGATAACAGGGGAAATTGGGTGAAAGGTTTCGCTGCAAAACTAAATGTTAACTCGACTCTTTACGCGGAACTTCAAGCACTTTTGATTGGGCTAAAGATGGCAATGCCATTATCCACCACAAGGATACAAATCAACACTGATTGAACAGAAGTCATTAAGGTAATACAAAATGGCCATGACTCTTTTACTAACATTATATCTGAATGCAGGGAGCTGCTCCGGCTGATGGGGAGCCTGCAAATCAGTCATAGTCGCAAGCAGCAAAACAGTTGGCCGATATACTAGCTAAAGAAGGAAGCAAACTTAAGCAGGACGTCGATTTTGTGGAATGGATAGTTCCACCCGTGTTTGCACTGAAAGCACTCGGAGCAGACATGGAAGGAACAACTTTTGATAAGCACATAGTGCCACCTCTTCAATCGGATAGTACTAATGATAATGTAGTAGCTAATCTAGATGTCTGTAATGTAGTAGACAAACTAAATGTCTGTAATATCTCAAGCCATTGGTTGTGTAATGATGCATATTATATATAAATAAAATATCTCTGTTTTAACCAAAAACAAATTAGGAGCAAATTTCCACCCCCACCATGCATTACTCAAGGAGCAAACTTCTATTCTATCAAAGACCAATCATTCTTCTCTTTCAAACTCTTTCAAAGGCCAAAACTGATCACCCCTACCCCAACAACAAGCCCAGAAGTATTACACTTGGACATGAAAGTATCCACACGCAGAAGTTGATCATTGTCCTAACATATCCCTCATGATTCTCCATAGCAGAAAAAGGATGTACTAGTTTACCAATGGAACCTCTTTAATCCACATATATACAAGAATTGGCCTTAACGTAACAAACTAAACGGGGAATAAGAAATAGTATCAGCATTACTAATACATCATATTCAATACTATTCTTATACAATCTAATCAATCAGCTTCTTCTGTAGTCAATAACAACTATATCTCAATCCCCCCCCACCCGGCCAGTTAGGGTCGATTATATGAATCCTCATGAACCATATTTCTTCCATAGTCAGTATTTATCACAACAGCTGCCCGAGCATGTCTAGTTAATAGTGAGCATGATCAACAATAGACAAGAATTTTCTCAAAAAACTGTAGCAGAAAGTAAATGGGTATCAGCTTGTCTTATTTTTGTACAATGACTAGGCATTTGAGTTCTGAGTTGCCTTTGTCGTCTTTGGCAGAAAGATGCAGCACTTAAATGAACAAGTGTAAGGTCCAAAATTCTGTGTATTTAACATTTCACATCATACTTTCAGTTCAACAGATATGGAACCACCCCAATCAATGATTTTTTCAGTCAGACTCCTCGTGTAACTTGTGTATGATAAGTATTCCTAAAAAACATTATCATTGGTGTCGGGAATGATAGTTTACTACTACTCAAATTGATTAGGTCTATAAAAGAACCCTGCTCGTGAATTATTGCAAGTCAAATCACAACTTTGTGTCCCATCATGCCTCAATCATGATACTGAATGACCAGGAAATAAATGAACACCAAAATGACATAGAAAGAGCTATAGATATGAGGAAAGAAACAACACCAATGAAATTAACTGACTAGACTGCATGATTTGTGAGAAAAGGATCTGATTGAAGAAATGAGAATTTATATATACATACATAATTACAAATGCTATATCAGATAAGGCAACCATACAACCAATGAAAATAGAAGAGAACTCATAGTGTAATGCCATGAAACTGCAAGGAGTGATGCTGCATGTTAAGATAAGCTGCTGCCTAATTATGTACTGAGTCAGCATGCTTAGCTGTTGATTTGTTAGTTAGTTGTTGATTTGTTAGTTAGTTGTTAGTTTGTTAATTAACTGATAAGTTGAGTAGATTAGTTAGCTAAGTCACAGCGTTACAAGTGTTGTATATAAAGTACAGATTGGCATCTTCAATAAAACAGTTTTCTTTTTCCCCAAGTTGATCCACCTTGTGAAGGATGCTCTCATGGAGCTTGTATCAATGGTGGTTGTCTAAATTTGACACTGCAGATGGTTTAGGGGTAGCTTTACCAGCAATGGCGGGTGCAACTGCATGTCCACCCGGGTTTCTTTGTTGCTCAGTTGTTGGCAGCGGATTTGACGTCAAACCACTTGGATCCTTTCTTGCAGTGACGACTCTCGTTCTCCTTAAGTGATATGCTTCAAGCATCTCTACCAAAAGTTTCTTGGTGAAGAGCTGGATTCAATTTCACAACTACTTAGATTTTAGAGAAATTCCAAATCCAAAATAATAGTATCTAACAACTATTAAAAGCTCTAAAGCCAGTTAGCTACCAGACACAAAATGGAAAATATAGGACTAGATAAACTTCTTTAGGGGGGAGGGGTCAGCCTTAAAGCTATGAATTCGATAAAATTAGAGGTGTTAATTATGATTTTAAAAACATGATGGTCCGTTGAATTTACTCAAAATAGTATAGGTTGGATACGGAATAATTTTGTATTGGGTTGTTTTGTAGCCCGTCCACATAACTCATTTTTAAAGTGAAATACTAAATTTAATTCAATATTAGCCCAATTGTGATTCATTTTTAAGATTCTTTGATTTAGATTTACTTTTTGATTAAATTTGATGCATCTTATAAATTTGATATTGTACAATTTTCACTGCATTAGGTTAACATAGTTGTCAAATAGTGCAAATAATAAATATAAATTAATTACATAATAAGTTTGCAATACTTCCCAAAACATTAAAAATAAATAAATAAATTTTGAATAAAATACACCGAAGATAAATAAATAAACATAATAAGTTCAAATATGTCATTATTTTATTTAAATTATATTGTATAAAATTGAGTAAAATGATTACTTAAAAATCCTAGAAGCGGAAACCAAGTTTTTATTTAATGCATTCTTTTAGGAAAAAATAATACATAACTTATTTTAATATACTTTCTAAAATTCTCTATCATTTGAAAAATTACAAAGTTCCTACTTTCTCCTATTATAGGATACATCACTTTAAGCGATGTATTAGAACGTAATATATCACTTTACGGGATATATCGTGATGTATAGATCGGATACATCACTATACGCAATGTATTAGGACGTAATATATCACATAATATGATATATCGGTCGAATACATCACCCATACGCGATGTATTCGGACATTGAATGATGTATTCAAAATAGAGACGCGATATATCGAGATATTGAGCGATGTATGCAAAACTAAAATGCGGTGTATTGAGACGTTTTGAGATGTATCCGAATTTCACTAAATTTAAGAATTTTTTGTAATTTGAAAAAGAGTAGAGATAGTATGTAATTAGCTCTATTCACTATGGGATTTATGAAAAAAATTCCTTATTTTCAATTAGCATTCAGAATCACTTCAAAAAAAAGGGGTCAAGTTGGGTGGGTCGTGATCCTGCCCATTTTAGCTTATTTAAGCTCAAGTAATTTTTGGGTCAATTTTAGCCCAACTCATTTAATAATTCTCAATTATTTTGACTTGTCCAGTTACAGTTCATTTCGCTCATTTGATATCCTAGATATTTAGAACTCAATAATTTTGATCGTACTCTCTCTATATAAACATTATTAGGAATCTGATAAATAAAAAGAATTATGATTAAAAACTAATATTCTAACAAGTTTGGTTCTTTCGTTATTTTTTCTGTCATTTGATTTATTAGAACCGATTTTAATAAAGTTATATTGTAAAAAAACATTATCCCTACTCCATATATAACAAAGTGATACGCAAAACAGAAGCATGGATATAAATGAAATTAACGTAAGAAAATTGTCCATCAAAAAAATAATTTTAAAAAATAATTATAATATATATATAGATATATAATTATACACACAGATAAAATATTTATATACTAATATATAATATACATAAAATATTCTTTTTATACAATATAATGTACATTTAAATCTTTATTTAGATAGCAAATGTAATTATTTTTAGCTGGTCGGCCAATATGTTACTTAGAATTACAAGGTGAAGATTTTAAACTATTAATCCAATCTACAAAAATATAATCAAACAAACTAAAGTTTTTCGATTTCATTTTCTTTATGTTATGGTTTTACCATACATATAATTTGATCAAAGTCATTATGATAGAGTAATATATAACCTTGTCAAATTATTGTACTCTATGCTTCTGTTGTTGCAAATTGTTCAAAGCAGTTAATTGCTTTTATATTCGTCCAAATATGCGCTAATTAAGCTGTTTTGTAAAGAGAAAATGGCATAAATGTAGCAATGAAAATAAAATTAGCAGAACATAACATTTTGTTGTTATTAGCAAACATAATTTTTGAATAGTGATATGTGAATCTTTCACTTTTATAAATATTTTTGTCACTGTCGTGAATTTGCCAAAAAAATCAAAATCCAATTTTTAATAATTCATGCAAGTAGAGATGTGAATGATAAAAGTGTACTCAAAGGGCTCGTATTATATCATCGTTCGCCCATTAAAGGCAATTGATGTTTGATTTGTTTTTTAAATGTATAATTGTGGTTTATTTTGATTGTGTGACATCGTATTCTCTTGAAAGAATCTTAAGGAGCTTAAAAGTCAATTTTGAAGATGTTTAAAGATGATTTGAGGTAAATTTGAGCTGATCTTTGTATTAAAAATTTGAGATGGAAGATATATTGTAATGACCTGATTCCGTCGTTAGGCAAAAGCCAATGGAGAAAGCATTGGGGCCAGAAAACTTTTTCGTAGTAACTTGAGATTTCCTAGCCTAGTCCAGATTCGGACGAAATCGGAGTCAGTGAGGTCTAGGGAAATATGGTAGCAATTGGGTGACTTATTTATGATTTTGATTACATGAGTGGTTAGATAAGTGGTTAAGGAATCTGTACGACTTTACGGAATTGAATTCGGGTGAGTAGAACTCCCGAAATCGATCTTAGCGTGAACGGTATTTTCTTAGCGTCGTTGGTTAAAGGTGTGTTGTGAAATGGGGATCTTGGAATTATTAAAATAGCTCACTAGTTTCGTGCAAGCTGCTAGGGCGGGATTTCTGCAGCCAGGGCGGGGCCGCTGTAACGGGGTGAAGATCGTTGTGACGGGTCCGACGCGACTTAAGGTCGTAAATAAACCCCAACACGTCTTTATTCTGCACTTTTCGACTGTGAGAGCTAAGGAACGACCCCAGACGAGTTCTTGACCATTTTTCACCATTCTTGAGGCTAAATGTAAGGTTTTAACTCTCTAAATCCGTTTTTTTATCCATAGAACGTAGTTTCTTGGGTAATTATCATTGGGGAAAAGTTTGATCTGAAGTTAATGGTGGAAAAAGCCATAATCTGGATATGGGGATCAAGGTTTGACCTAGGGTTGATATTATTGATTATGATCCGGGTAATTGGGTCTTGATTGTTGATCATTGCGTTAATTGTATGTTTTTAGACCACGAACAGGCGGGAAGAATCCGGAAAGGGAAGATTCAAGTGCCTTAGGGGATTCAAGCTTGGATTCGAGGTAGGTGATGGTTGTGATTTCATGTTGGTGTGATATATGTTTGTAATTGCTCATTATAATGCATGTATGTATGCGAATGTTGCATTATTGATCACTCTAATCGTAAATGAGGATAATTGAATAATTGTATATCATGAATCAACTCTTATTGTATGATTGTAAGAATATACATTGTGATTGTGATTGTGGTTTGTTGAATGGATCGGTTGCCACATTCCGGCATAAACATGGGATCAGTTGCCACGTTCCGACATAAATATGGGATCGGTTGCCACGTTCCGACATAAACATTGGATCGGGTACCACGTTCCGGTATGCTAACAGTTTGGGTGTGGGTTCCATGAGAGGACCATTGAATTGGGTTCCGTGAGAGGACCATTGAATTGTGTTGTGTATCTACTTGTGATGATTACGTTCATATCTAATGATGACTGATATTGGAAGACTGTATGTTGCTCTAAACGATAACCAATGTGTATTATTGAGAACGTGTGATACTAAATTGATCCTGAAAATATGACTAATATTGTATATGTTCGGTATATGCCTGTTTTATAATATTGTGGTTACTTACATGTGTTTCACTTATTGGGATAGATGTGTGATCTCACTAGTACACTGTGGTTGTGTACTGATACTGCACTTGCTTGTTCTTTGTTGAGTACAGGGCATTTTCAGGCGGCTATTGATAGACCGCAGCTAGGTGACTATTGAGCGTGACCAGATTCAAGGGTGAGCCAGTTTTTTCAGGCTGCCATGGATCTTTCTTGTTTAAGTCCACTCTTTTCGGACTCAGACTATTTGTTTAAGGTGTTTGTTAGCTTCGGGGTTGTACCTCTTGTTCTTAGACTTGTCGTTAGTAGAGTTTTGGTACATTGACTTTCATGTTCTAGGGTTGAATTTTCGCATTAGTTTGGTTAGTTAATTGTTTAAACCTTTGGAGTTTATGGGAACTCCATTTTTATAGTCATTTAAACATGCTTCCGTATCTTTAAATGCCTTAATTTTCATAAAATTTGTTTGTTTGGGTTGTAGTAATGGTTCTCCCACCGGAGGGTTGTGTGGGTGCCAATCACGATGGTCTAGGTCGTGACTTATATCTCCTAATGTATATTTATATATATTGCTATATATCAATGTGTATCCTCTTTATATGCTTGTATCTCATGTATATTGTGTATATTCATGTGTGTTATATAGATTATATACAATGTGAATATTGCAATAACATTCTTTGAGTCTAATTTTTTAGTGTAAACCAGTTCAAAACTGATTTTTCAAATGCCAAAACCTATTTTCGCCAAAAGTCTATAATATTACGTACAACTATCAATTTTCTAACGATTATATATGAACCATATGCTTTTTAAAACACATGAACAAATGAATCTTGAATAATTTTTTTGCGAGATAAAATTCTTAAAAAAGAATTATACAATATAGTCGATGATAGATAGGCAAGAAAAAAATTGAAGGGAATAGCTTGTTTATCAATCATGTTATAGTTCATCAATGATAGTTTTTTGTTTTTCTTAAAATAGAGAATTTTTTTATTGAAAAAGTTACGAATATATAGTGTGTGTATATATATATATATATAACTTACACTATAAATATACACTTATATACATTGATTTTGTATATGTATAATTGGTATAAAGTATCACTACTTATATATTTTGACAGATTTTGTAAATTAGTTGATCGGAGTGTATAATTGTCCAATTTCATAATATTTTGGCTCTCACTCCTATAATTTGTACCATAGCAAAAAGTCGCAATTGAAAATTGATTTTTAACTATTATGCAAAGAAATAAGAAGATTAGAGCTTAAACTATTAGTAAAATGAAGTTCATTAAAGATCATATACGCATCAAATAAAAGAGTCTAATCTAAAAAATTATATGTATTCAAGTGTGATAAATATTGCAAACTAGAGGAAAATCAAGAATTGTGTGCAACTTTAGTTACCATAAATAATGTAGACTAAAGTCAAATCTAAGAATTCTATAAATATTGATACAACAAATATAATTGACTGGAGGCATATATAGAAATTATATGGATTTAGATACGTTAAATATAGTTGACTAGAGGCATATATAGAATTTCATTGTATCAAATTCATCATATAAGGCATACATAGAATTTAGTTGTATCAAATCCATCATATATGCATGAAAGAGAATCCAAATGCTCATATTTTTAAAGTTGATTTATCAATCTTTCAAATGCTAAAACACATGGTCGCTGAAAGTATATAATATTTATATATTACTATCAATTTTTTTGTTCGTTTTAGAGTGTAGAGTGACAATTTTTTTGCTATATTAATTTCATGTATAAAGAAAAAATTTACTGAAAAAGTTGTTAATATATATCGTTCAGTCAATTAGCATATTTATACAGTTGAAATAAACATAATATTATACATTATAATGTATATACTGTGTATAAATATGTATATTATATATATATATATAGCGCTCACGCACACATGCATACATATATATATATACATACATAAATAAATAAATTTATGTATATAGCATATTTGATAATTATCATAACTTGATACACATATTATAAACCAGTTGATCGAAATATTAGGACCATGATTATTGTGTTTCCAAACATGAATTGTTTGGTTCTCATTCAGTCATTCCTATCTATTATACCATAAAATAAAGTCATGATTTATTTTTTCTAGAAATTATATTTTTCTAATATACTCATATGATTACTATAGATATTTAGTTGGAGAAACTTCATAATTAGATATACTTCTATCATATATACTATTATCATCTATACTTTTAAAATGTCACGTATCATATCACTAATTAAGATTTTTCTATCATATATTGAGAAATATACACTTAGATACATGTATTTTTACTATCAAATACACTAACATAGAAAGTCAGACGAGCGAGATTGGGAGGAGGCAAACGATATTTTTTTATGTATCACATATGCATGTGAATCACACTAAATACACTCTATATACATGTATCTGGTGTGATTCACATGTATATGAGATACCACATACATATGGGAGTGGCGAGCAAGATCGAATGATGCGAGGGAGGCGAGCGAGATTTGTTATTTATCCCGAATACATATGAATCCACTTGGATACAATGTATCTAAAACAAAAGTGACCCCATGTTTCCTGAAATACATGTATATGGACGAACAAAAATACGATAAAATACATAATATTGTAAACTAGAGTATATCTAAGTAATTAGTTCATAAATTAGTGGAATTTAAGTAAGTTTCTCAATTTAGTTTTATACAACCGTTATGTTATTACTAAAATTTAGTTTGACTTTATATATTCTCTATTCAATTCATTAAGTAAGTAAATCTTGAAAAATCAATCCACATGGAAAGTTAATTAAATTTCGAACATTATAAATAAGATCCGTATGACCGCTTATTGTTATACTCTATTGTAAGTTCTTCTGATTATTCGTCTGTGAAGTCATCGCTCTTTGATTTTCTCTCTTATTTTTTTTATTCAACAATGTATGTTTGTTTCATTTTTATTTTTAAAATTTAATTTAGAGTATTATAAAGCCACTATCAATTCTCAATCCAAACACATTTATCATCAGTCGCCACCCAAATATTAAAAAATTATTGCACAACCTCTTTTACAAATCATGACCACTATTAACAACTTTAATTTATTTTCTGAGTGATTATTTAGGTCTCAAACCAATGATAATACAGAAAATCATTCAAACTTCGCAATCATGTCGAACAGGTATTAATTATTTATTTTTTACATAAGTAAGTTTGATTACATGACCAGATTTTGTTTTATCGAAATAATTCTTGAAGAAAATTGTGTTTCTAATGTATAAATATTTTAAATTTATTGGAGATTTTATTTGCATTTGTGTTTATGTATACATGAAAAAGTTGTGCAAATACATTTTTGTGATATCATTACTTTTTTTCTTTGTTTATTTAATATATATGTCAGACTGGATTTTTAAAATTTACCCTATCTAAAAGTGTAAGAGATATTATATACATTTTTTTTACTTTAGATTTTTTAAATGTACTTTTAAAGTCTAAAACGTGACTGTTATCAAGTGCTATGTTCATACATTTTTTAATTTATTTTATGGGCTTATTCATATATTTTTTTCTATTTATATTTTTTGAAAAATTTATCCGGCAAACTATTACATCTCAATTTATTTTTATTTTACATATGTATATTTTAGGAGCGTGCATGATGAAGTTATTGACCTTGAAGCTCCCCCAGATTCATATGTACCTCCGGCGGTATGTTTCTTTGATGACCTATTTTTTTTTTTAATTTTACTATGTTTTTTTATTTATTATGTTAATTTATGTATTTTTTTAATTTTATTACTCATTTTTTGTATAGGAAAATAGTGCTAATCCCATTGGGTATTTTGTTCCTCCAATACAGGAAATTTCACAATTGAATGATTTCATGGTTTTTTTAATATTTTCTTATTATTGTAATTATTATTATTATATTTCCTTATTTGAATTGTCAATGAATTATTAATATTTCTTTTACTATGAAATATTACTTAAAGCCTATTTTCTAATGTAAATAAATACAGGCTAGGTATGCACACGATGATATGTCAAGGACACATAATGAATCTTATTTTTCAAGAGTATATCTCATTCCTAATTTATTTTTAATAATTTATTTCTCAAATTCTTTTTTTAAGAAAAAGTAATTTTATTCACTATATATAACAGTTTAGAATAATAAAATAATATGTAATTTTCAATTTTAATGAAATTACTATAGAAAGAAGTTGTTGAGCAAGAAATTAAAAGGAGGAAGAAAGAAGTCCCACGGGCGATCAGGTAACATTCTTTTTTTTGTTGATAAAACTAGAATATTTCTAGGAATATAAAATTTATTTATTTGTTTTTGAACAAAAAGTTATATATATATATAAAAAATTACTACTAATTATATGTGACAACTTCTTAAAATATATTGAATTACAAATAAAAATAAAAATAAAATCATGAATTTATTTTGTACGATATGAAAATACAATAAATTAGTTGTGAAAATATTAATAATAATTGTTGATTTGAATGTAGCCCTCTTGTCAATGGGTTGTATGATTCAAGCTTTGCTGACAAAGGTCTGCCACTAGATCCTCACTTGCGTATGCTTAAGCAGAATCCAAGCTTTCGTAAGTCAATTTTTTTCTTAATATTTTTATATTTTTAAAATTATAAGTAAAATAAAAATGAAATAGTTTTGTACGTATAATAATGTTAATTGATTTTTTAATTGTGCCAGTTAAAATTGAAAGGAAGCCTCAAGGTGGCAACAAGGGAAAAAAGGTGATTGACTCGAGCAATTAAAGAATATTATGTTGAAGTTGGAGCTATTTTATCATAAATAAAAAATCACATGGCTCAGCAAATCATGTTTTTTCCTATCAATCTTTTCAATTTCATAAATAGAAAGTGTTGAACTTCTTTATTCAAGTTTATCTTTTGTTGTTTTAATTTGTTGTTGATTTCAGGTGATCAATTTCCTTGGTAAAACTCTTTAAGTTTGAATAAAAACAACATGTTTCTTGTTTCAACATCCTTTATTATGATTTTCTTTATTGTTTACAAATGTTTCCTTCATTTTAACTCATTTAATTTGTTGTAGCT
Organism: Solanum acaule; assembly: GCA_036250505.1. NCBI lineage: Eukaryota > Viridiplantae > Streptophyta > Magnoliopsida > Solanales > Solanaceae > Solanum > Solanum acaule. Next base: position 19,011 of record JAJOOR010009144.1, read on the forward strand.
ATTAAATTTTTTGTTATTTTTTTTTTCTGATTTTGATTGGATATAGAGATCAAGTAAACATGACTTTTTAATCTTGTAGTCTTAATCTAAATATATGTAAGGAGTAGGGAGGGGGTGGACTCTGGTGGAGGTGGGGTGGAGTTGATAAAAATCGGATATGGAAGGTGATGAAAAAAAAATTAAAAAATAAGACGACGATGCGGGTAGGATGGCGGGTAGGGTGTGAAGAAGAAGAAGCATGGGATGGGGGTGAGGGGTGGGGTGGTGCTGGAAAGAAGATTTTTTTATTTATTTTTTTAATTTTATTTTTCATTAAATGTACTTTATTTGTTTATTTTAAATTTTTTTACCTCGTCAGTTTTAGGAGTAAATGTATTCGCTTTTATATAATACATATGTGTAATACGTCACCATGATAGTTTAAGTGTGTAACTAACTTTCGAGACAAATTCAGAAGTAAATTTAGGCCTTTTCCCTTCTTATTTTTGTATCTGAAATCAAAATAAACTCTTCTTTAATAGCTCATTTTGTTTGCTAAATAAGTGATTCTAAATAATAAAAGAAAAAAAATGTATAATTAGACATATATTCATACCATATCTACTAATTACATCTATTCTTTCAAATAATTATCGATTATCCTACTATTTATTAATTAATAATTATGTAACAGATTTGAAGTCAGCTACAATGAGATACATTACTCTTTTAAAATAACCCAAAATAAAGCTTTGTTCACTTAATTATATCCCTAATTACTTCTTCACTCTAAATCATATCACTTTCTTCTAAATCCTTCCCCTCCCACGTTTGTAGTTGCTTAAGATTTACATATGATGTCTCCATCTTTTGTAAAGTGATACGATTTTTTGAAACTTCTCAGACCTTTATAAAAAATTTATCATTTTTCTTTGATATCCGAATAAAATTAACTAAATGAGTAGTTTAATACATCTTTTGTCTGATTAATTTTCAAAAATGATGTCAACTTAAGTGGCATAGAGTAGAAATTGTTACAATAATAGATCAAATCTATTAATTATTTGACCATATTTTATAGCATTCATCATTTAAAATAGTATTTGTTGAGATTTTGGTTGCTCGTGTTGATAGTAAGGAAAAGAGCAATGAAGAAAAAGGGGTTTCCCATTGATTTGATGAAGTTTTTGTTGAAAATGATGGTTTCATGGTAGTATAGAGATGAGCAAATTAAGGAGGTGTCGTTGGTCTCTGACCGGAAAGGAGACGGAGACGAAGGGAAGAAGATGAGAGAAAATGATCAAAATATGTATCTGATTAGGTACATGTGTGTCATGTCCCGCCACTATCTGAGCAAAATTTTGCAGCCAAATAGGCGTGGAGGTTTCTAGAGTCCAAGAGAGAACTCTAGAATGCCTTAGAGATTTCAAGAAGGCCTTGGAGAATTCTAGATTATGTAGAATTCTCTAGAATGGGGGCCAATGTGTAAATATCTTAGGGGTTTCTCATGTAAATATTAATTACACTTTAGTCCTTAGGAAGTAGTATAAATAGAGGTGTCACTCATTTGCAAAGGCATCACTCAAGTGTAAAGCAATCTTCCAAAAGCAATACAAAAGCCTTCTTCAAAAACTCTCTCTTTGTTCTTTCTAAGTCTTTCCTTAAGCATTCTCTTAGCGATCCAAGTCTTAAAGGCTTCCTTGAGTTTACAAGATCTTGAAAGAGTAGTGAGTAGATTGTCAAGGGCCGCACGAAACTTTAGCCAACACTCTAAGTCCGTGACAACGTGGTATCAGAGCGAGGTTTGCACTAAGGGAATGGCAACCGAAGGGGACGTAAACGCCGCTAGCACCACCAACGTCCGTTCGGATGGTGGAAAGAAGGCCCGAAAGGGTAAGAAGCACCAAAAGAGTCATGAGGAAATGCTGCTGGAACCCACACCAAGCGAGGCGCTAACATCTCATCCACCCTCAACCACCGAGGCCAGTGATGATGAACACGGCGAGGAGGCCATCGACGTCACCGCAGGAGAAGAGTGGGTCTCAAGGGTTGAAGTGGCCAGGCAGGCCGTGGAGATATTAGGCCGGCGCATGAACGTGGCCGATGGCAAATTCAAGACTCTTGAAGACTTCACCCTTGAGGAAACCGAAAACATCCGAAAGGAGTTGGAGGGACGCCAGCGGGCCGAGTTCGAGATGAAGGAGGCCATAACTTCCTTGGAGTGCCGGCTCATGGAGGCGTTGAACACAATCGAAACCATAAAGGCCGAAATGAGGACACTCAAGGAAGGCATAGAAGCTGGAGGATCGGCATCACCCGACCGTGATAGGGTGGCCAGGGTTGAGGCTCCCAAGCCACCTATATTTAAAGACATCCGCGATGCTTAAGAGGTGGAGAATTTCTTGTGGCACTTGGAGAATTACTTCAAGTGTAACCGGGTGAAGAGTGACGAGACCAAGATCAACACTGTCGTGTTGTATCTTTCAGAGATGGCCATGTTGTGGTGGAGGCGCAAGGAGGCCGAGATAGGGAAGGGGACGTGCACCATCAACACCTGGGAGCAATTCCGGGAGGAGTTCAAGAAAGCGTTCTTCCCTAATAACGTCATATATGAGGTTAAGCGCAAGTTCAGAGAACTGAAGCAAACGGGAAGCATTCGGGCATATGTGAAAGAGTTCACAACTCTAACGCTTCAGATTCTCAACCTCACAGACGAAGACATGTTGTTCCACATCATGGACGGGTTGCAGAATTGGGCCAAGATGGAGTTGGAGCGGCGACAGGTCAAAACCATAGACGAAGCCATCACACAGGCCGAGTCTTTGACAGACTTTAAGCATAATCGGCATGACAAGGCAAAGGGCAAGGATGCAAGGAGTAGTCATGTCAAAGGTGGGGGAGACCGTGGCCGAGGCAAGGAGCAACAGGCACACCTTAAGCAACACGACCCCCACAAGCCGGACAACAGACGGTTCGTGCGCCAGAACTACACGGAGAAGAAGGCGCAGACCACCAAGGGAGATGGTTGCTACATCTGCGGCGGACCACACGGCTATGCCAGGTGCCCGGAAATGAAGAACCTTGGTGCTATCCTATGCGAGCGGAAGGAGAAGGACGCACAAGAGCAAGGGCAGGACACGGGCACGACGCAGTTGGGCATGGTGGGACTATGCGGTGCGATAGCCAAGCAGACAGAGAAGCCAGGAGACTTCAGCACGCAGTATGTAGACATCTTCATTAATGGACGTACAGCTCGTGCCATGGTGGACACCGGGGCAGAAGCAAACATCATGACCAAGACTGCGGCCGAGAGGTTAGGGCTAAACTACGTTCCAAGCAACACCCGCCTAAAGACGGTCAATGTACCACCGACCCCAGTGTGCGGAATCGCCCAAGGAGTGAGCATCACTTTAGGAAGTTGGTAAGGTAAGACAAACTTTACCGTCGCTCCTTTGGATATCTTTGACATTATTCTTGGGCAAGAGTTCTTCCAGCATTGCCACACAATGATCGACCCCCACCTCCAACGACTCATGGTCATGGAGCGGAAAGAGTCGTGCATGGTACCTCTAGTCAAGGTACCGAAGAAGGAAGGACACGCCCTCTTGTCGGCCATGCAGATCGTGAAAGGCCTGAAGAAAGGAGAACCGACATTCCTAGCCACCATTGCAAGTTCGAGAGAAGACAGTGGTGCTACGGAGTCCTTGCCACCGATCATAGAGAAGGTCCTTGAAGAGAACAAGGACGTGATGCCAGATGAGCTGCCAAAGACCCTACCTCCGAGGCGCGAGGTAGATCACAAGATAGAGCTAGAGGTTGGAGCCAAGCCACCCGCACATGCACATTATCGCATGGCTCCACCCGAACTAGAGGAGCTAAGGAAGCAATTGAAAGAGCTCCTTGAGGCCGGTCACATCCGTCCATCCAAGGCACCTTATGGCGCACCGGTACTGTTCCAGAAGAAGAAAGATGGATCCTTACGATTATACATCGACTATCGGGCGCTTAATAAGGTAACCATTAAGAACAAATATCATATCCCGCCCATTGCAGACTTGTTTAACAGACTTGGACAGGCCAAGTACTTCACGAAGGTGGACCTCCAAAAAGGCTACTACCAAGTACGCATCGCAGAAGGGGACGAACCAAAGACAGCGTGCGTGACCAGATATGGAGCATACGAGTGGTTGGTGATGCCCTTTGGCTTAACCAACGCACCCACCACGTTTTCCACGCTGATGAACAAGATCTTTCACCCCTACCTGTATCAGTTCGTGGTGGTGTACTTGAACGACATAGTCGTCTACAGCAATACCTTGGAGGAGCACGTAGAGCATCTAAGAAAAGTCTTCCAAGTCTTACGGGAGAACCAGTTATACATCAAGCGGGAGAAGTGCGAGTTTGCCCAACATGAAGTGCATTTTCTGGGCCATATCATCAGCCAGGGCGAACTACGGATGGACGAGTCCAAAGTACGGGCAATCCAAGAATGGGAGGTGCCCACTAAAGTGACCGAGCTACGATCGTTCCTTGGACTTGCGAACTATTATCGCAGGTTCATAAGGGGTTACTCTGCAAAGGACGCTCCGCTGACCGAGTTATTAAAGAAAAATAAGCCGTGGGTTTGGAGCGCGGAGTGCCAGCAAGCCTTCGAAGGTCTCAAGGCCGCGATAACAGAAGAACCGGTCTTGACGCTGCCCGACTTTTCAAAGACCTTCGAAGTACATACGGATGCCTCAGATTTTGCCATTGGGGGAGTCTTAATGCAAGAAAGACACCCAATAGCATTCGAGAGCCGCAAACTGAACAAGACCGAACGGCGCTATACAGTGCAGGAGAAAGAAATGACGGCCATAGTACATTGCATGTGCACGTGGAGACACTACTTGCTAGGCTCCAAGTTCGTGGTTAAGACGGACAACGTGGCCACTAGCTACTTTCAATCACAGAAGAAGATCACCCCGAAACAAGCTAGGTGGCAGGATTTTCTAGCCGAGTTCGACTACGTCTTGGAGTATAAGCCAGGAAGGGGCAACGTTGTGGCCGATGCGCTAAGTAGGAAGGCCGAACTTGCTGTCATCACGACAGCCCATTGTGATATTCAAGATGCAATCAGGGATGGCATGCAATATGATCTCGAGGCAAAGAAGTTGATGGAGTTAGCCGCCCAAGGCAAGACTAGGCGCTTTTGGGTGGAGGATAGCCTCTTGCTCACATCCGGTTGAAGGGTCTACGTGCCGAAGTTCGGGGCTATCAGGCGGCGAATAATCAAAGAAAGCCAAGACACACCGTTGGCTGGGCATCCAGGGCAGCGAAGAACGAGGGCGCTGATCGAGGCTATCTATTTCTGGCCACGCATGCGGGACGACATCGAGTGCTATGTGTAGACCTGTCTTGTGTGCCAACAAGACAAGGTAGAACAAAGGCATCCGGGAGGACTATTGGAGCCACTACCCGTAGCGGAACGTCCATGGGAAAGCGTAACTATGGACTTCGTCACTTCCCTACCCAAGTCTGACGGGTATGGGACTATCATGGTCATGGTGGACAGGTTCTCAAAGTATGCTACCTTCATACCCGCCACAGCCGGATGCACCGCAAAGGAGGCCGCTCGATTGTTCTTCAAGAACGTGGTGAAGTATTGGGGGCTGCCAAGACACATCATTAGCGACCGAGACCCCCGTTTTACTGGAAACTTTTGGAGAGAGCTATTCGAGATACTTGGTACAAAACTTCACTTCTCCACAAGTTTCCATCCGCAGACCGACGGCCAGACAGAACGCGTCAACGCCCTGTTGGAGTGCTACTTGAGGCACTATGTTAGTGCGCATCAAAAGGATTGGGCCAGACTCCTGGACATGGCGCAGTTTTCTTATAACTTGCAAAGGAGTGAGTCCACCGGGCGCACACCATTTGAGTTGGCGACGGGCCAACAGCTCCAAACTCCGCATTTTTTACCGGCCGCTTTCGAATGGAAGAGTTTGGGAGCTTACCATCTTGCCAAAGGATGGGAAGAGCAGCTTGACACTGCCAAGTCCTACTTAGACAAGGCAGCAAGCAAAATGAAGAAGTTTGCCGACCTCAGACAACGTCCCACGAACTATAAGAAAGGCGACATGGTCTTGGTGAAATTCAACCCAAGACAGTTCAAGGCACTAAGGGGCGTTCATCAAAACTTAGTGCGAAGATATGAGGGTCCGTTCAAGATCGTTGCCAAGGTGGGCAAAATCTCATACAAGGTGGAGTTGCCTCCACACTTCAAAATCCATCCGGTATTTCATGCAAGTGTCCTCAAGCCTTACCATGAGGACAAGGAAGACACTAGCCGGAACCAATCCCGACGAGCCTCGCATGACCGGGAGATTGAAGCTATCATAGATTATCAAGCCAAACGGAAGCGGGGTCAACAAGCCAGCGCCATGTTCCTTGTGCATTGGAAGGGGCAATCTCCGGAGAAGGCCACATGGGAGAAATATGAAGACTTATGGCAATTTAAAGACCAAGTCCGGGATTTTCTGCAGCAATGCGCCGCGGTCGTCGCATCATCAGGTGGGGGAGTGTGTCATGTCCCGCCACTATCTGAGCAAAATTTTGCAGCCAAATAGGCGTGGAGGTTTCTAGAGTCCAAGAGAGAACTCTAGAATGCCTTAGAGATTTCAAGAAGGCCTTGGAGAATTCTAGATTATGTAGAATTCTCTAGAATGGGGGCCAATGTGTAAATATCTTAGGGGCTTCTCATGTAAATATTAATTACACTTTAGTCCTTAGGAAGTAGTATAAATAGAGGTGTCACTCATTTGCAAAGGCATCACTCAAGTGTAAAGCAATCTTCCAAAAGCAATACAAAAGCCTTCTTCAAAAACTCTCTCTTTGTTCTTTCTAAGTCTTTCCTTAAGCATTCTCTTAGCGATCCAAGTCTTAAAGGCTTCCTTGAGTTTACAAGATCTTGAAAGAGTAGTGAGTAGATTGTCAAGGGCCGCACGAAACTTTAGCCAACACTCTAAGTCCGTGAGATGTGTCTAACAAGATATACATATGTATCTAATTAAGAATTTATGCATCTGATAAAAGGTACATGTCTCTGAATTAAGATTATGTAACTATAGAAAAAAATTCTGATGCTAAAAAAAATGAAAAGTATATTGGAAAAAAAATGTATTAGTAATATGGCAAGTACTCTTTAGTCATGATTTACTCCTAATTTGATATGTTTCAGTTACATTTCATATGTACACACATGCATGTATGTTGATACTACATACATGTATTTTGAGTACATCATAAGAAATTGATACTTTATATATCAAATCAATACTAAATACATAAAGTTAATGCTAAATATTTCTATGACGCGTATAAAAATACTTGTGTGTCGTCCATGTATCATAATCTACTTGATCATATAAAATAACATGTTAATTAGTATGTACTGCTCATGATACATCAAAATATATTTGTGGTTTTTTTTATGTATCTAAGAGGTTGGTACATGTTTTATCATATAAATGTATATTTGACTCAACAAACTAACTTTGCACTAATGGATAAGGTTGTTATTACTTTCACCGACCATATTTGACTCCGGTGGCTGAATTCACATTGCCACTTCCACGGTTTGAGGAATAAAGGGACCATTCAAACGTTGTCGAATTATAATTAATATTATCACTTAATTATAATTCATTAATATTTTCTCATAATATTAAATCAAGTAAATATTGTAAGCTAATGTAGATTGATATACAAAATGTGTTTTCCCTCAAATTGACTTTATACAAATTTAAATTAATCGGGTCGATATTTAAGGGTTTATATTATACACCCATCTCTTCTATTGAAAGCTCTGAATTATCAATAACTAAAATAACAACATATTTAGTATAATATTCTCACAAAGTAGCGGGATCCAGAATTATTATTAAAATTAATAGGTTCTCAAATTATTAAATTTCTTTTAGAATTCAAGAGAAGTTTATGGTAAAACGAGTCATTTATCATTACGATAAAATTTAAGAGAAGTTCACGATGAAATGAGTCATTTGTCATACGATAGATAGGTGTCAAGTAGAAGCGCAATAATATATATCATAAACCGATAGACTTACACCTCGTTCCTACGCAAACTAATCAATTCAATCAAACAAACACTCATAAAATTCAAACTCCTCTTATTAGACAATCATGATATATACTTTTAATTCACAAATCAAAATTCTTTAATTTACACAGTAACCGATTTTTCTTATAATAAAAATACACACAAAGGATCAAGTATACTTTATAACAAAGAAAAAAAAACTTATAATTGACTACTACATAATATTACAAGCATTTGGATTTTCATCACTAAACATAAGTGAATATTGTTCTTCAACAGGATTTAAGTGAATAACAGAAGGATCAGTAGTTGCCCTTACAAAATTAGGAGGTGCTTTTTTGTCATAAACACCAGCAGCATAAGGATGTGCCACCATACTATAAGGCACGTATGGCCAAATCTCACATTTTTTGCCAGTGGATTGTGCTGCCTTCAACACTTTTTTTGGCTCCACAAACCCTGTTACTGTTGCTTTCTGTTGCTTTAAGTCCACATCCACTGATTTTGCACCTATTCAAAAATTCACACACAAAAAAAAATAGTTAGTTTGATGTTATTCAACTCAAAATCAAGTCACATAAATTAAAACGAAGAAAATTCTTAGATTATTCCAACAAAATTTTGTAGTTGTAAGGTTTTCTTAACTTTTTTTTACACTATCAAGTTATTAAAAAAGATACATGTAGGTGGTCCATAAATAGTAAACGTGTTATAACATGTAAAGTTGCCATGATAGGTAAAATAAAAAGACATTATAGTGATTTTACTTTTAATAACTTATTTTGAAGAAATTTATCTTTTTGATTGGTATAAAAAATACGTAACGATATATATAACTTAAAACTCTAAAAATAAATATACCTTTTACTTTAGAGAGAGCATTCTTGACTTTACGAGCACAACCTTCACAGTCCATTCTAATTTTGATGGATACAGTTGCGATTTGTTTCTTTTTCTTACTCTTCTTAACGTTGCTAAATACTTCAGACAAATATTCCAGTGTCCCTGAAACTCCCATTTTTTGCTTGATATAAACGACTTAACTTTAAAAAATATAAAGCTGAGAAAGGATGAGAAATTAAATTTTTGTGTTTTTTTGGTGGTGGATTATATTTGCTAGAAAGAGGACGATATATATAGTAGTAGTAGTTAATCAGGTGAAGTATTATAAAGAGACAACAAGAAGAAAATATTTAATAGTGACAAGTGACAAGACCAAAAGAGCGTTTAATTCTGTTTTTAAAAATAATGTGGATGAATGATTTGAAACTTGTATTTATAGAAGAAAAATATGGAAAAAAGAATAGTAATACATATCCATAAATTACAAAAAAGGAAGAAGGTATGACAATGTATGTCACCGGTATAAGAAATTTTTACACAATCAAATTACATTTGCCTATTATAATAAGTAATTTATCTTAATTTTATAATCACAAATTTTTTATTATTGAGTGATCAATAGTATAAAAAAATTATTTACACTGACGATAGGTATAATTTAATTGGAGTATATATTATTGGTAACAAATGCAATTATTTGTGAGTGGGGATCATCACCTAGAACCTGGAAGAAGCTTCTCTTTGATGTCTCTATAGACTATAGTTGAGGGTATTCTTTGCTTGAAATTGTTTATACACCACAAAACTACCTTTAAATGTGTGGCCTCTTAATCACTATTCAATGTAGTAAGATCTTGTTGTCTATTCGTACATTTTTACTTGTTCACTTTAAATTTTATAAAAAAAAAATTAAAAAAATAATTAACTTTATCTTTTTATTTTGCGGAAAAAAACAATTTTACTTTCTTGTTATTAGAAGTTTCCTTTATATTTCAAAGGCGAAATGGTTTGGTGGACCCTTATACTTGTATCAGTTTGTATTCTGAACCCTTCTACTTACACCTTTGTCATCTGGACTCTTAAACTCAATAAAACACAATTTAACAAACCCCTTTGACCATTGATCAGGCTTATGTGGCATTAGGATGTCTGAGTTGGCAAAAGTGTATAACTACACGCCTATTAAGGCGAGTGAGGAGCATTTTTACTTAAATAAAATATCAAAAATTATATTAAAAAAAACTCCTTCTTCACCCATTACACCTCCTTTTCAGCCATATTCATCCCCTGCCCAACCCTTTCTCCACAATCTATTTTCATTTATTTAGATTATCTTGGGCACCTCCTTGAGTCAACTAATTCACCGACGGAGGGAGAGAGCGACGCTAGTGGTGCGATCGCCGGATACCATTGATACACAGTGGAGTGAGAGAGAGGCACGGCTGGTCAACGAAGAGGAAAACGAGGTGGGTGAGGGTGCGAGACTCTAATCATGGTGGCGAAAATGGTGATGGTGTGCGGCGGGAGATGAAGGCGCAAATGGTGATGGTGTTCGGCTAGATCTGGTGTGGTGGCTTAGGTTGTTGGTTTTGTGAGGTTGGAGAAGGAAAGGAAAATGGTC
>JAJOOR010009145.1:0-31524 GCA_036250505.1 Solanum acaule
TCAATGGATGGTCTTGTGCTCTTGGGCCACATCTTCATGTTTGTCATAAGTTGAATGAACTTACTGTAGGCCTTCAAATATGTTTCCTTCTTGTACCAGTGATCAACAAATGACTCAACATCTAGATCTTTGTAATGCATTGCAGTAGTTGCATGTGCACAAGGAATCCCCTTCAGTTGACATGACCTACAACTACACACTTTCTTTTTTAGATTAACAACATGTTTATATGGTGGATGCTGAATCTCATAGCCATTATCTCCATTAAATTTAACCTCACATATGGTTGCATGTTCAGCATTGTCAGTAAGAATTTGCATAGCCATAGGTGACACATCAGTTATCCATTTTTCAGAAAACTCCCTCATTTGAGTCATTCTTTCCATGATTTTGACTCTAATTTCCTCTAACATTGTGATGATTGATTTGAATCTAGCTGCCAAGATCCAACAATTGAATGTCTCACACATATTATTCTCAACTATGTCACACTTGCTATGGTCCTTGAATAATGCCCTACACCATGCATTTTTATTGTACTTTAACAAAGCTTCCATAATACATTCTCCCAACAGACTCATTTCATCAAGTTTTGATTGTAAATGAACTTCAAATGGAGCCCTGGCAACCTGCCAAAACTTCATCCTCTTTTCTTCACCACTCCATACCTTTTTCCAATTGGCCCATATATGTCTAGCACACCATCTAATCTCAGCATTTGGCAATAAATCAACAAGTGCTAGGTTAAGACCCTATCAAAGAAAAAAGGCATGCCAAGGAAAACAATAGAAACATAAGTGTAACATAGAAATTGCTATAGCAAAGTAAAAAAAAATTACAAAGTGTTCTCATACCTTTTGCATATCAAATATAACTGTCAGTCCTTCACATTCAGTTTGTGTCAGTTCCAAATCATGTTTGATGCACTTGATAAACCAAGACCATGTGTCCTTGGATTCCTTATTAACTACTGTCCATGCTACAGGGTACATCTGATTATTTCCATCCTTGAAAATGCAAGATAGCAATTCACTTCTACATACATTTTTCAGAAATGCACCATCAAAACCAATTATCCTTCTACACCCCTCCATCCAACCACTTTTTAATGCTCCAAGACAAATATAAATCCCTTGGAATACCTCTTTTCCAGGAATTGTATTCTTGGATGTCCTAACAACCACAGTACTTCCTGGATTTGTAGACTTCAACTCTTCAGTATAGTCATACAATCTAGCAAATTCCTCTATGAAATCACCCATATGCTCATTCATGACTTTCATTTTTGCTCTTCTACAACTTGTTTTACTAACATACAATCCATAATCCTTTTGTACCAAGCCTTGAATCTGATGGAGTCTGATGCTAGGCTCACTCATGATTCTGTCTTTGTAAGTCTTACAAATCCAGTTTGGAGTACACAACTTGTTTCTTGTTCTTTTGAAACACTTATGGACAGGAAAATATGTCTTCACAATAAAATTTCCAGTATTACCCTCAATACTTTCAAGAATATGCCAAGGACAACCCTTCTTATTACACTTTGCCCTGATTCTCTCCTTTTCATTAGGTTTAAGTTTAATGTTCACACCCTTCTGAATAGAGTAAATTTGTAGTGCTTCTCTAAACTGAACATTATTCACAAAAACCATATACAACTGAAATAAAAAAAAAATTGGCAGTTGGGTCAAAATAGACCTTTGTACTTGAATTCCTAGCTTATGGATCTACAACCTCATTAGAATCAACAGGATCCCCTTCATCCTCACTAATATCACTGCCAGGATCTGAGCTATCAAAATACAGGTCATCCCCACCCAATTTTCCTTCATATCTTCCCTTTTTATTGTTATAAATATCTTCAAAATCAGCATCTATACCTACAGGACCAAAAGGTATCTCATCTACATTTATTCTAGCAGCCTTCTCTTTATTAACTTGTTCTTAAATGATAGACTTCCTAGCTTCAACAAACTCAGAATCCAAGTCACTTAAGTCATCAATGTTCTTATCAACATCATAAAGTGACTCAGAATTAGATTGTTTAGCATTTACATCTGCATCTACATCAGATTCATCATATGTATGAAGGTGGTAGGAAGAAAAGTCATTACATTGACCTTGACCTTCATCTTTATCTAAGTCCTCTAAAGAAACCTCAGGAGCAGCAGCCTCTTTATTCTTACCTTTGTCTACCCTAGGTTGTTGATCTTCTTTTATATTTGTATCATTTTTATCAGATGGTTGAGGGGAAGATACATCATCCCGAACATTTATAACAGTAGGTGGGGGGGAAGGCTTACCTTTTTTGGGAGTAAGCAATTGGGCTATTTGCACCACAGTAGGATCCTCAACAATTAAAGGACTACTAATTCGATGTACCACATACACATCAACAAAGTCCATACCCTTTAAGTTGTTAATAAATCACAACACATCATCATCACTTTTCAACATATAAAAACCACCTATTTTGTTAACTTTGCACCCAAAGGTTTCAACTTTTTCAACTCCCAATTCTCTAGCTAATTTATGAAAAAACATAATATGAAGCTTATCCATATCGATTCTTATTTTTTCAAGATCAGAAATTCCATTAGCATACCTGAGTTCAGGATCTAGTAAAAAACAGCCCCCATAATACATTTGAAGTGTAATAATTGTTGAACCCATAATCTTACCATGCCTACAAAGTCACGAGAATACAATCAGATGATTGACAAAAATTCTTAAATGACAAGAAAGCCCTAATTCACAAAAAGCCCTAATCGACAAAAAAAAACCTAATTTTAAACTAATTCTTTATGGAATACAACAAAAACCTCTATAATAATTTGATATAATCTAATTGGACTACTAACAAGAAAGAAATTCAACGCAATTGATAAAAAAAAAAAAATCAGATACGAAAAAACCCTAGATTCAACAGATATTCACGACAAATGCCATTGAATGCATAATACTTCTACAAATTGTTATTAGGCTTGGCATGTAAAAAACCAAAATCCTCCCTAAAATCACACCACGACCTCTGCAACAACTAAGCCCTAACAGAACTCAAAACAACAAAATTCAAAATGAAACACCAAAAACACAACTACAAAACAAAGAGAATGAAAATCAGTCAAGAAACTTACAACTATGGAGTGAAACGCGAACTCAAACACTTCACAAAATTGAAAAAAATCGCAGTGAGCAACAATGTAAATCAGGATTAAGGGAGTAAAAGGGTCTAGTTGAAAAGGAGAAATGAAAGAAATGTTTGAAAGAAAAGGATTAGCCTATTTTTAACATGTCATATCCTATGTGGCATTTTTAAATGACGTGGAAAGCTACGTGTGGCGTTTGTAGTTCACGCACCATTGAGTGGTCAAAAAAAGGGTTTAAAATGTTGAATTTTAGTGGGTTCGAGGGTTCAGTTGGCAAAGTCTAGATTAAAAGGGCTCATGTGACAAAATGAAACAAGTACAAGGGTCTCCCGCACCATTCTGCCTAAAAAGTATCACATAAGATTTTAACCAAGTAGGGAGAGGAAAGGGAAGTAAGTGCCCGTTTGGATTGACATATTTTAGGTGCTTTTAAGCCAAAATGGCTTTTAAGAAGTTTTGAAGTGTTTGGGTAAAGTTAAAAAGTGTTTATAAGCACTTATTTTAAAGCCAAAATAACAAAAATAAGCCAAAAGCCAATCCAAACACACCCTAAGTATACGGAGATTATGAGTAAACAACAGCTAGTGCTAGATTAGGATAATGTTTACCCTGGTACAGTTAAAATTTAAGAGAAATTATGGAATAAGGTCAATATATTTATAGAAAATAGCTATAATTTTAAAAAAATACAAAATGATACTATGTTGTTTTTATAGCAAATTTTCTCCCTTTCCCCTCTCTCGTTGGCATTAATAAGAAATCTATTCAAATGTATTATGTAGCATTGTATTCAATCAAATAAGGTAGATTTATATTTTATATCAATTGTGTTCGAAAAATCATATTTGTTTTTGTATTCATACGAATACAATATGCGTTCATCTTCTCTGTTTAGGGGTGGCAGAATAGGTAATTTATAGGGAAAATTGTACATAATAGCAAACATTTAACATATTAAATGTTATAGCTACTGTTTAGGAAACTCTAATTCGCAACTACAATTTCGCCCAATCTTGCTATTCGTCTGATTTGTATAAATCAAGAATTTGTATAATTCGGTTCTTGATTTGTATAAATTCATAATTTTGTATAGGCTTACCCTACCTATTTGTATACAGTTTATGAAAAATTCATACTAAATTACCTTGTTTGTATTTTGGTAAGCGAAATATACAAATGGAGTTCTAAAAAATTTCTAAATGTATAAATACAGAATTCATATATACGTATGACCCTATTTGAATAGTCGCAAGCTAAATGTACAACGGGCAGAAAAATACAAACTACAACCTCCATAGCAAACGGAATTAGAGCTATGGAGCGAAATTATCAAAACTATAACTATATAGCCTTATTATGTGTATTATGTTTGTTATTTCTAAAATGTTCTCTAATTTATATGGGTATCCACTCATATTTACTCATTTTAAATGGGTTAAGTACCCAACTCATTTGAAATGGATAAAAATGACTAATACTCCTATTATCCATTTAAAAGTGGGTAATTAAATGGATAAAAAATGTTCATTCATAAAAGAAAGAAAAGTGGTAGGGGGTTGATAGGGGATGGGATGGTAAGAAAAACTTTTTAAAAGAATTAGTTTTTTTATAATAAAAAATAATATTTTTTTTGGGATGGGGCGGGGGGGTCTAGTAAAGGTGGGGGGCTGGTAGGGGTGGGGTGATAAAAAAACTTTAATTATTTTATTATTAAAAACCAAACTAACATTTATTTTACATTTTTTGGGAGAGGGGGATGGTAGGAGGTGTGGGGTGATAAAAAAAAACTTTAAAAAGGTTTTGTTTTTAAAGCTTTTAACAAGACCCCTACTATAATATGAGTACCCATATTATTCATTGGGTAACTCGTTTTTGACCATTTAAAATATGAGTCGAGTCGAGTACTTTGTCCATTTTTGTTTAACTCGATTTCAATCGACTCATATTCGACACGACTCACTCGTTTGTCACTCTTAATTGTATCCAATATAAGAGATGATGAATACAGTTGTATTCGTTGTATTTCAAATACAATTGATACAAAATACAAAATAATTATGCATTAAATAAAAAATGGGTCCCACCTGAATATTATCATTTTACATGCATTTGTGGCGTTCATGTATATTTATAATTTATTTCGTTCGTTTTTATTTGTCCACTTAAACTTTTATATGTCTCTTAAATTATGATTAATATGAGTATTCTACAACAATAATCATATGAAGTGCTATATAATGATATACCTTGAAAATTATTTGAAATAAGTAATTACTGTTGAGGATAAAATATAGAAAATAAAAAATAAAAAATTCTTCATGATATGCTAGTGAAAAGTAAAAATATATTTTTAATATAGTGGACAATAGATGTAAACGGAGGGATTCTACTATATGTCAATGGTAAGATTCACCCAGACATTCAAAGAACGAAGAAAAATTTGTTTAGCAACTCCGTATTCTTTTTGTTGACATAAAAAAAAATTAAAGAAAATGTTTGTCACTCATTTCATTTAGCTTTGAAGTTATTTGTTTGACTATAAAAATTACGATTCATATTTTCTTCAAAATAAATTTTAATCCGAAGTTAAGTGTGTTTGGACGAGAGTAGTACTAGGATGGGTGACCCCTTGGGAAGTCCTCGTGTTGCATCCCTCTTTTTTGTCGAAATTCGATTGTGAAAATTTAAAATTTAATTTGAAGTTATGTTGAAAATTTAGAAAACAACTTAAAGTTTATTTTCTAACTCACTTTTAAAATAGCAATACATTCAAATACAAAAATTATTTCAAAACTGTAAAAAAGAAAGTACATAATCAATTACCATAAAAAAAATTGAGGAATCTTCACATATAGTCACTCAAAAATAACTTAATTATGCTTCATAGCTATAGTTTGCTAATTACGATTCGTAGTTACACGTTAGAGGGAGGAAAGAGACGAGTGAGATTGGGAGAGGAAGGAGAGAGGAAGGAGAGAGGCAAGCGAGAAAGAGCGAAGAGTGGAGAGAGGCGAATTGTATATGTATATATGTCGAATTGTATATGTATATCTGCCAAATAATTGTATATATGTAACTGGTATACATATGTATTTGCATATTTGGCGAGTGAGATTGGGAGAGGAAGGAGAGAGGCGAGCGAGAGAGGACAGATAGTGGAGAGGAGTGAACTGTATTTGTATATCTATTAGATAATTGTATATATGTAATTGGTATACATATGTATTTGTATATCTGGTGAGCGAGATTGGGAGAGGGAGGAGAGAGGTGAATTGAATTTGTATAACTGTCAGATAATTGTATATGTACATGTATAATTTGTATTTGATAAGTTTGTGAATGTATAAAAGAGGAGAGAGGCGAGATAGAGGAAGAGAGGAACGAAGCAACATAATTTTAACTAAAATTAAGTTGTGAGCCGTAATTAATTCAAAGTATAACTATGTTAGCTAATTAACTAGTATATGTTTGTTATCCGCGTAATTTCCCCTAAAAGATTTAGGGCATGTTTGGAAGGACACATTGGTAATTGGATTTGGTATAATTTGGTGTAATTACACTGTTTGTCCTGTTTGGTTGGACAGGTAATTACTTGATCAGCAGTTATTGGTGTAATTGGCAGGGGTAATTACACGCTACAATTCACAGGCAAAGGTTGTGAATTGCTGGTAATTACATGGTGTAATTACCAGTTGATTACTTTTTTTTTTATTTCTATTTTTATTTTTTTGTTTTAATATTTTTTACTTCTATTATTTTAAGTTCTTTTTTTATTTTTATTATTCTAAAAATTTGTAAAAATTTATTTTTTATTTTATATTATTATTTTTCATTTTCTTCTTGTTCTCAACCTTACTTTACGTGATTCTATGCAACTTTTTCGTATTATCTATTTCTTTATGTCATGTTTATTTTCTCATTAGCATAATTTTATTAGTATTCTAATTTTTAATTAAAATAGAATTTATTGTTAAGTAAGGTTATAGACTTACGTTTTCTTTATTAAGAAAAAAAAATCATATTTATGCATGCTATGTTGAAATTTGTTATAAGAGTATTATGTTAAATTTTTTGTTTTGAATTTATAACTTATGTTATATTTTCAGTTTCATTTGTTTTAGTAATATTGAATTCACATTGCACGTCATTTTTTAATTAAAATTGATAGATTATATTTTTGTCAAATATTTAATAATTTATGACATTTTATTCATATATTAATATTTTTATCAAACATGCATTTCACAATGTTCGTAGAAACTTCATACGTTTAATTTTTACGATCAATTCAATTGAAATATATTAATTTGAAAAAATATAAATCAATTATTTTTTCATAATATTAGTTAAAGAAAATATGTTTATTAATTAATATATTTTCAAAAAAGAATATATATCTTAAATATTTAATTTAATGTCATTTATAAAATTTCTTATTTGTCTAGTATAAATTTTAAATAATTAATTTTTATTTTTAAAATTTAATATAATCTTATGATTGTAATTGTACATCCAAACAGAACATGTATAATTGCACTATGATATCCAAACATGACATGTGTAATTACATTGTGGCAATCAAACAGGTCAATGTAATTACTAGACTAGTAATTAATTACTACATTAGTAATTACACAAATTCCAATTATCAGATGACTTTCCAAACAGACCCTTAATGTTATTGAGCCGGTGCGCAGCACGGGCTACCATAACTAGTATATATATATATATATATGAAGAACTAAAACAGTACAAAATCCCCTCCATTTTGAGAACCATTTTGATCATACCCTCCTTTATTCAAATTTAGCCCAGCTGACATGCTCTGTTTTCCCTCAAAACTCAACCGACAATCTTGATTTTCGCCAGCTCGTTGCAACAAATGGCAGCAGTTGAACATTCAATATCGTACAAATCAGGATAACAGACATGGTCCATTGTCAAGAGAAGAATAGTTGAAAAGTCCATGTCAACCATCTTTGCCGCAAAACCTTGATAAAACTTCCCCTTCAATTTCAGTTCACCTCACTTTCTCATCAAACAATGGCGGCCCATTTTGCCCTCTTCACTATTACCATTACTCTGTTAATCGCCGTTACCGTTGCTGAAATCCGATCAACCCAGATCAGATCCGATTCACGCTCTACAATCCCATTTGATGAATTTGGTTACACCCATATCGGCCGTTTAAACCTCACCGTCACCGACATCTCGTTCTCCGCCCAGAAAACCCCTTTGTCCCAATTAGGGTTCTTCCTCTGTACCCTAGACGCGTGGGTACACGTGCTTGAACAACTCCAAGAAGGCGAAATTCATTGTCCCCTTGAATCCAATCTCATACAAAAGGTCTTCACTTTCGACCAATTGGAACGATCGACCCGTGAGTTCTCCACCTCCTTCATCGTCCCCGATGCCAATCAATTCACTCTTGCGTTTGCCAATTGTATGCCGAATTTGGAAGTTTCCATGAATGTCCACTCTGTTATGTACAATTTCAACCCTAAAACTGGGGAGTTTGATTTTCTATCAACAGGCAAAACTGCACTTCCCGTGATATATTTATTGTTTTTTATAGTCTATGTGTTGTTAGGGGCTGTTTGGATTTACACACTTTACAGTAAAAGGTTAACTGTTTATAAAGTTCATTTCTTTATGCTTGCGGTTTTGATATTAAAGGCATTGGATTTGTTATGTGAAGCTGAAGATAAATCGTATATTAAAAGAACAGGAACTGCTCATGGATGGGATGTTTTGTTCTATATATTTAGTTTCTTGAAGGGGATTACTTTATTTACCTTGATAGTTTTGATTGGAACTGGTTGGTCATTTGTGAAGCCGTATTTGCAAGACAAAGAAAAAAAGGTTTTGATGATTGTTATTCCATTGCAAGTTGTGGCCAATGTTGCACAAGTTGTGATTGATGAAACTGGTCCGTTTGGTGAGAGTTCGTATACATGGAAGCAGGTTTTCCTTCTTGTAGATATTGTGTGTTGTTGTGCTGTGTTATTTCCTATTATGTGGTCGATTAAGAACTTGCGCGAGGCAGCCAAGACTGATGGGAAAGCTGCTGTGAATTTGATGAAGCTGACATTGTTCAGGCAGTATTACATTATTGTGGTATGTTACATATACTTCACGAGGGTTGTTGTTTATGGTTTGGAGACCATTACCTCCTATCGGTATCAGTGGACGAGCGTGGTGGCTGCTGAATTGGCTACACTTGCCTTCTATGTATTTACTGGGTATAACTTTAGGCCTAAAGTGCATAACCCTTATTTTGCAATTGATGATGAAGAGGAAGAAGCTGCTTCAGAGGCACTCAAGCTTGAAGACGAATTTGAATTGTGATCACCATTGTAAGAAGGTAATTTTATACAGCCAAAGGAGAAAACTACACTATTCGGATATGCCTTTTTACATTTTAGAAACGATTTCTAGATTGTTGCAAGTTCTTCTGTATAGTACAGTTATAAGGTCCACCATATCTTACTTCATTCAACAAGGAAAACAGCTTTGCATAGCTTTATTGCAAGTACCTTCCTTAGTGCTTTGAAGAATTTTGTTTTTCATTTGGGAGTATTAAGTGTTACTTGTTGATTGTCAAATTCAAAAAGTTGGTGCCAAAATATCTGTTAAGTTTGCCATAAGCTTCTTGTGGTAAAAAAATATGAGATGCTGTTTTTCTACTGCTCAACTTTGAAACTAAAATTGGTCTTACAGTCTACTCATACGGAAAGTTACAGCTCCAGTAGCATTATGATACAATGAATGTGAAGTAAAGGTTGGAGGGTTGTTCAGTAGTAACACAGTGTAGTCTTCAGAGTAAGCCATAGTCTTGACACGACATATTTAAGATCATATGATTAAAGAATATTTTGGTACATTCTACGTACTCCAACTTATGCTACTATCCAAAGCCAATGTCTCTTTCCCTTTTTGAAACTTTTTATTTTCAATTTTCCACACGACATATTTAAGATCACATGATTAATGAATGTTTTGGTACATTCTACGTACTCCAGCTTATGCTACTATCCAAAGCCAATGTCTCTTTCCCTTTTTGAAACTTTTTAATTTCAATTTTCCACATGACATATTTAAGATCACATGATTAAAGACTATTTTGGTACATTCTACGTATCTTTATTTTGAGACCACAAAATTCAAGTCTTCTTTATATTTTTAAACTTTGTGTTATGTCAAAACCAGGCAAACAAATTGAAACGTAGGGAGTATAATAATTGTTACTGATTATGTAAAAGGATAAATTGTCAAGGTTTCTTCAAAGTATAAAACTGTAAATCTTAAATTAGTCGAAGTGTATCCAAGTGTTCAAACACATGATTTATAAAAGAAAATTTGGGAAATGTTAGAGCTATTTCTTCAATCTTGAGAAGTAGCCTCCCTCACTATATAGTTACTCTATCCATGTTTTTGTAACAATCTCAAACTTATGATTCTCGATATTGGTTCATTATTAATGCTTTCTACTCTTTGTTTATCTATTGTTGTTAATTATATACTTAAACATCATCAATACACATATTTGGCAAGTAAAATGTGTACTATTTGTTAAGGTCATGCCTATATTTTGTAATGAGATATTTGCACTTCTTAAATTAAAAATGTACCACCTACAAGCTGAAAAAATGATACAATATATGTTCCTACATATAATCATCAACTGTTGAGATGGCCGAGTTGGTCTAAGGCGCCAGATTAAGGTTCTGGTCCGAAAGGGCGTGGGTTCAAATCCCACTCTCAACATTTGTAGTTTTTTTTTTCCTTTCGTAGAATATTTAGTAAACTTTCATTTTTTGTTTTTTTGTTCTTTCGTAGAATATTTAGGTTCATATCACACTTTGAAAAAAGAAAATGGCAAACAAGTTAAGTCACCCAAACTAGAGGTCATAATTTAAAATTGTTCAACTTACATTAATTTTTGCATACATAAGAACAAATATTGGCAAATATACTTGTTTGATCATCATCCGTAAAACAAAAGGGTTGTGGTGCTCTCTATTTAATAATAATATCTTGATCAGCATTCATCTTGATTTCGGCCTTTATTTTCTTCCTTTGAAACGATTGACCTGACCGGCTTGAAACTTGATTTGATTATCTAAGGAATTAAAAACTTGATTTTTTCATTCCCCCCTCCCTCAAAACGAAAAACTCACAAACACTACTGGAACGGTACGACAACAATACCATAACAGATATACTTACCGACAAGAGAGAGAACCTCACTATACGTGAAAAAATAAGCATTCTCACCAGGAAAACCCCATAAAATTCGTCTTTGATCCACCAATAGGTGCTTGTAATTTTAATTTCTATTTAATAAGAGTATGTTCAATATGCAAGTAAAAAATATTATTTTAAAAGTATTTATATATATATATATATATATAAAATCTAGATAAATATCATGAAACGTGAGGGTTGAGACGCTATGGGGTCCAACTAAAGATATCATGTGTTGGAAAACAGAGAAAGACCGAAATGCCACTTACAAAACTGCTCTATCCTATTTTTACTAGGAAAGTTATTTTCCTCATTTTTAAGAAACGTATTTTCCTTTAGAAAAAATGTTTTCCAAAAAGTTCAACTAAATCACTAATCCTAGGATAAATTTATACCTCAAACTTAGGTGTTATTTTATCCCATATGAGGAGATGAGATAAATTGATCCCAGGATTATAATCCCGAGATAACTTTGTCAGCAAACCAAACGACCCCTTTATTTGTCAACTTTCCTCAAGTATAGACATATTAGAAGTTGTGAAGTACATCTAAGTCTTTGTAGTGAAAATCAAAACAAGAAGAGATGTAACAATTGAACCAAATTCCCCAGGAAAACATGTTTTGAAGAACCAAATGACATAGGAGAAAGCCAAGTAAAAAGAGCCAAACACATAGGAGGATCGAATTTCGACAAAGTTACTGATAAATATAACTGTAAATTAAGAACATCCATCTAGTATTGGTACCAAGGCATTGTCTATAGAAACATAATATACCAAACTTAAATTAATAAATCTACTTACCCCCTCATAAACCAGTCCAACTCTATAAGCTTAATGATTAGAAATTCCCAGCTGAGATCAAGTACCAAAAACTAAAAGACAAATGCCACAAAAGTACTCTAATACTATATGTAGTATATATTTAGATATGCTTATAAGCAAAAGACCAACTGAAAAGCAATGCCAAAGTGATTGATCAGAGCACTGCTTAACGAGGAAAACGCGGACGCACCGGAGTCTTTGATGGGCTTACCCTGCATACACCATATATATATATAAAGATATAAATGAGAATCTCTGCAAATACGAGAGGAAGTTCTGTGGAATCAGAAAGTAACCTTATGGGAAGTGATCCCAGGATTGCACCACTGCAGTTGAGTGCCATAATTGCGCTCTCTGCCTGAAACAGAAGAAAATTTAACATGAAACCATACATAAAGTGCGGCAAGGGAAAGTTGTACCAAAATCCATTAAGGAAATACGATGACACGAATAAAGAATTACTAAAATGGAACAGTTCAAAGTTTTCTATTCTGAAATCTAATGAATATGCTACAAATGACAAAAGAAAATCTTCAGGAACTGAGGAATGTTAAGATCACAGCAAGCCACACCACGCACAGTCGCACACTAATATTAAATGATATTCTAACAAAGGCATCACGTAGGTGTTGTCTGCAATGAAAATAAGCTGCAGAGTCGGCGAAAAATAGAAGACAAATAATAGACAAGAAGAACAGACACAAGTATGTCATTTCCAAACTAAAAAGTGTTGTCCCGTTATATAAGACACATCTCCTACTAATAAAGACAAAACGTAAACTGGAAGTGTGTCACTAAAGAAAATCAGCATTACTCTACAGTTAATGATCTCATTTTTGAAACAAATATTTCCGACAAATAACAGAAAACAGCTTCTGGAATTCATCAGATGAAAACCTCAAATGCAGACACAGAATCCAGTAAACGGAGAAATTTATAGAGGATTTTAACATATCCCTACCAATTCTTAACCCCTAAGAAGGATAAGATACAGTGGAAAAAGAAGAAACATACTAGTTGAAAGAAAATCATGAACTGAAAAGGTACAAATCAATAAAATGCAGGACCTGCATTTTTGGTCTTGATTAATATTATCGATTCTTTTGGACAAACAGTACCAAAAATACATAGCTCTTATATTTTTTTATCAAAATAACAGGTCTGCATCTATGTAAATTGAGAAGTCCGAACTAAAGGCAAGAACTTAAAAGTTGTTCACAGACAGAAGCTAAGTAAACAACAATTTTGCCAGATAATCTGAACGTAGTGCAAGAGCAAAAGTTCTGGGGACTGCTCATGAGAGATTCTGTTGCCACTTCCTATAAATCTGATTCCTCACCAACAAGTCCACTTGAGTTGGTCAGGCATCAAAAACATCATGATTGCAATTTTTCCTTGTTTCTACTTCTCTAGATTCTAAGGCTTCTGATATCTCTAGCTGCTGCAGATGAGCTACATCAAGACTTACCATGCGTAGATAGCAACTAAATATAGTCAGATGCCTGTTCAACTGATCAAATAGACAGAGAAGCAAATTTTGTTTCTGCTTGTCTTGAACCCCTTCAGCAAGGTCTTTTAATTTCCTAATTTTGTTTCTATGTAAAACAAGCTCCTTCAAATTGCTTATAGTACTGAGACCCTCCATTTCTTTATTTTCAAAGGATGCAGCTTTCCTGTTCGTTTTTTCTATTATAAGTCCAACAATAAAAACTAATTCAATATGTATAAGATCCACAAGTCAACCTGAATCAACCATAATCCTTCATGTCAATGAAGCGCAAAAGGTGAAAATGAGCCAGTTTAATCTCGTCAACAGAGGGTGAATTCTTCTCAGCCCACGTTATTTTTTGTCAAGCATATTAATCTCATTCATCTCTCACTTTTTCTACAGTGGAAATGGTCAATGTAGTCATAAAAAAAGATAATTTTTTTTGATAAGTAAAGCAAACGTAAAATTAATCCTGCGAGTAAATTCTCTTGGGAAGGTGGACAAAATCCTATCAAACTGCGCACCTCTCTCATTTCATCTGCTAGTTAAGGAATTAAAGGAATACTCCCACCAAGAGTAACTCTACCTGCACTATTGAGTACCTAAAGTAGGAAAACTAAACTGCAACTGGCTATCAATAGACCTACATTATCAATTAACCTGCAGATAAAGGACCTTGCTAAGCCAAAGAAAGGTTTCACTATAGAGAAACTTGCTCACAGAACACTGTAAATCTCAGATGGCTAACAAAATTAGAGTTAGTTAGTGGTGGCAAAGAA
Source organism: Solanum acaule (assembly GCA_036250505.1). Lineage (NCBI taxonomy): Eukaryota > Viridiplantae > Streptophyta > Magnoliopsida > Solanales > Solanaceae > Solanum > Solanum acaule. The sequence continues at coordinate 14,489 of JAJOOR010009145.1, forward strand.
CGACAGTAGTATATGCTTATACTGGGATAGCAGGAGCAAAGAAAGAAAAATTTAAGCCAAAACTCAGTTGTATGTGAATTCATTTTAGAATTCATAGGGGTGACCAATGCTAGCGACATTTTGAGTTAATGCAATAAATTCAAATAGGGACCAGAGTTGGTGTTTCTACACTTTTTTGACCGCAAGAGAATCACACAACATTCAAATAAGACACAGAGTTCCCATTAATGTGACAAAAATGTTGTAAAGGAAAAACTTCTTCAGGGACTCAACAGATGAAACCTATAAGAGGGCTTGGATGAAAAATTTTAGAATTTTCAACAAGGCACCACCCGGGAAGTGGCTATAAAGATGTAGGATTGACGATTAGGCATTACGAATGGAGGTGATAGCAAGATATACAGAGTCGTGGAAAGGAAATGGAGGCTAGAACGTAAAATTACCTTATAGATATGTCTTTTCAGCAATATCATAAAGGGTTAAGAAGAATTTAGCAACTTTGTTACCTATTAGGTAGGAAATGAAAGAAGAGTCTTGTGGGATCAACAGTGGTCATGGAGAGAGCATGTTAATGATGACCACCCCTAACTCATTCACAAGTTCATGCAAAAAAGAGATGATGCCAACAAATCCAGGTGGTACAAGAGGGTTGGGTTCATGAGACTGGTGAATCAAAAGAAATCTAAAAGATTGGGCAGTAGTGAAATCCAAAGATTGATGGGAATGTTCTATTCTCGGGATAGCACTCACTGGTCAGGACTTGTGAAGGTGGGGGAAAGAAATGATGGTGCGTTTTCACAGAAGTCGTTGGTCGAAAAATGTCGGGCTCAATGAAAGATGCATTCAAACTAGGCTGCTAGAAGAAGGAAGAGAAGATGCAGGGCACGGGATGTTGCCCCGCTAGCCATCATGTGGGGTTAGAAAGAAATAGGAGAGCTGTTGAGGGGTTAGAAAATTATTTTATAAATTTGAGGAATAGCCTCTTATTAGTTAGTTTTTGGTGCACCTATGAAGTTCTTGTGGCTGTCTGTGCAGAAGATGTACAAACCTTATTACTGTGTAAGTTCTCTACTTTTTAGTATAGATTGTAGATAACCATGTTACTGTGTAGGTTCTCTACTTTTTAATATACATCTTCTTACGGGAGCTATCCCACATTAATACAACTACTTACCCTCTCGGAACCACAAGAGCAAAGTAAAAGAGATAACACATTTTGAGCAGATAAAATGCTAAAGACAAGCATTTGCAAATAACAGGATCCGACATTGATAGCAACTATTGGAAGTTACAGTAGCTTTGATGATAGTAAGAAGAAGAGGTCCACAACTCAAGTTAATATAAACAGCAATGAAAAGTCAGAAGCTCATGAAAGTTACCATGACAAACTCAACAAAAGCTATACGAGTCGAATGTTGATAGTCACCAAGCAACCTCAAGCGATGAACCTATGTTAGAGAAGAAAATCCATAACATAGAGTTAGGATTTAAAAAGGAACAGCACGTCAGACTTGTTACATGAGCAGCTACAAACCTCTCCACAGAAGGACTCAAAGAACAGCTTGACATCTGCTTGAGTAACCTGCTTCATACAAACATACAAGTCGTAAATATTTTTCTTCATTGATGTCCATCAAAAAAGTGAAATTGTAAACCCAAAATACCTTCTTATCAATATTTGTACAGTATACAGTTCTAGCACACATCTCTCTTTCATCTTCAGACTACCATCAGCGCAAAAGGTGAAAATTTTAGTATTAGCAGCACTAAGTTTGCATTTGCCACTCCTAGGACATTGTTACAAAAGGTAAACTACATGTAGACAAAATTTCTCACCCTTGGAAGAAAGGTTGGATTAACCGGTGCAATCGCAGTTTTAGAAGGAAGCACTCTCACAGGATAACACCCAAGGATAGTTCCTGCAAGACTCGGAGCACTCTTTGCACCTTCTGCATAACATATTGGGGAAAATGTGGTGTTAGAGAACAAGCGCCCTAACGATCTAGCCAGAATATATAAACGAATAATCATGTGTCAACCTACCTTCATCTGTAAACTCAATAAAGGCGAATCGAAGTACAGAATTGGTGTCACCACATATACGACAGTCGACAACCTTCAACACATCAATGTTAGTCAGATATGGAAACAAACATTTCCTCAACATAATTGAAAGGCAAAACAGTGGCAACGAATAAGTACAGAAGCTTGACATAATGGATAGAAATCCACCTGTCCACAATCAAGAAAAAGTGATGCGAGCTGCTCTTCAGTCACCTACACAAAAGAAGACACAGAATTATTAAAATAAAAAAGATGAAGGTGCAGTAACCCAATTAACAATAACACCGGACCTCTCTTTTTTACCTGATGATCAAGGTCAGATACATAAACCGTCCTCCTTATAACATCTTCCCTTTGGGCCATGCCTGTTCGGGTATTCATCCTTCTCCTTTCATAACCGTAGCCATTTTTCTTCTGCACGCACAATTTAAACTCCACTAATCAGCTCAAACTCACAGACGTAAATATATTACCAAAAGAAAAAAACAAGATATAAAAGAAACTCAACACCTTCACTTTAACACTAAAATGACTAAAGCCCGCCTATTACTTTTATGCAAAATAGCAATTGGACTATATGAAATGTTTATCATGTAGAAAGGAAATAATGACTAATTGACACCCTTCATCTTGAAATTCCATAAACTCCTGAGATATGAAGAGATCAAAGACATCAAATATTGTCTTTGTCAAAGCTGCAACCCAATGTTCCTAGCGATCAAATACATCACAAGTAGATTCAAATCATCCTACATTCGAGAAATACACTACTAAAAACCTCGAACACAGAGAAAATTCATCAATAAAATCTCTATTTTATCAATAAAAATAAGTTCATACCCTTCTGTTGGAATTTCCATTGGCCTCGGTCTGCATTAGAAAATTGTTAGCATCAAAGCCAAAATGCACTGCGCCAGGTGTAAATGGCACTAGCATGTTGTTGTTAGCCATTGAAGGCGGCACAAACTCTTCAGCCATGGGATTCAATTTGGAAAGCATTTCCTCCAAATCCTTCATCTCCTTCTTAAACCCTTCATCACCACCATCAACCACCCCTCCATTCCTTGAATCAACACCGTTCATTTTCTGATGCTCATGCTGAATACTATGATTACCCAATACTCCATTACCATTGACGCTTTGCTCTTTCTGCTGAATTCCATTCTCTTTCTGGGGTTCTTCCTGCTGATTAACAGACATAATTTCAAAATTCTGATCGCTGGAGACCTTCGACCTCTGCACATCATTGTTCTGTTTCGCTTTCACTGACTGATGATCAACAACAACATCTTTCTGTACAATTCTTCTGGGATTCGATGAGACAACAACGTTAATAGCAGTATTCTCAACCACAGCCATGATTATTCAAGAATGCTCCTTTTTCTCTTCTTCTTGTACCCTTTTTCCGTTCTATCAAAAACCCAACAACAAAAATAAACAAAAGATTACTTTTTTTTCAAGAAGATCAAATTGGGTTTTTGAATTTATTACTAAATCGAGAAATAAATACAAGAAATTGTACCTGATACTCTCTAAATGACACCCATTCTTCTAATACAAAAAACAGAGCATCAGCTACAAAATGAAAAATCAAAAAGCTATGAACAAAACAAGAAAGGACTCTTTGTTTCTCTGTTGGAGTGTGTAGTGTGTTATTTTTACCGATTCTGCAGAGAGAGAGAGAGAGAGAAAAGATATGAAATAGTGCTAAACTCCACTAGTTTATAGCAGGAGAGAGAAGAAAGAGGTAGGTTGTTCGGATCGTCCGTTTTGACACACTTCCTTTTTGGACTTTGTTCACACTACCTCCCAAAATCTCATTCATTTTCGAGCTCGTCCACGTATTATATAAATTTTCTTACTCCTTTCGTTCTATTTTATGTGAGGTAATTTAATTTGGCACGAAATTTAAGAAAGAAAAAATAAAAAAAATTAAAATTTGTGGTCTAAAATGAAGGATAGAAATTTGTGTGACTGTAAATCATTTCATTAAGGATAAAATAGACATTTTATAGTTAAATTGTTACTTAATATAGAAATGTGTCATTTTTTTTGGACTGACTAAAAAGAAAAGTAAATAACAATTGAAACAGAGGGAGAATAATTTATATATATGTGTGTGTGTTAATTATACTCGTTAATATATAATACCTGCCTAACTCATTTTCAAACTAACTACTAAACACGCCTTTAAAGTATTTTTTTTTTAAAAAAAAAGAGATTTAAAATCAACATTATCATTGTGTTTATTACTACCATCCTTTTAAGTTATCTTGATATTCTGACACTTCATTTATAATAATACCGTGTATTCGAATATTTTTTTTAACTATCATAACGTGATTTAATGAAATTTCTTTATAATAATATTGTTTGTCTAGATCTTTTTTATTAACTGATATAGTAAAATATTGTTATTAAAAATATATCATATAGCATAACAAGAAAATACGAGTCTTTCATTGTTTCTTTTTCAATTTATCGATCACTTGGTTATACACTTTGTAATCTAAGAAATATAATTGTCTTAGTGTTTGGTTTAAATGTTGAGAAAATCTTTTTAAATTGCTAAGCAATAAATATAAATGGTTCCACATAAATCCTCTGCCTAATACCATTGAAAATTGTGGCATGGTATAATAAATATTTCTTTATCTAACTCAAAAGTCTTAAATTTAAATTTCATTTTTAATTAAAAGTTTGGAATTTTAATTTTATTTTTAATTAAAAGTTTCCAATTTGAATTTTGGATATAAAGCTATTAATACCTCTAAAGTGAGACTTTTCCAAAGTAAATACGAATTAGTCAAATTTTAAAATAAATGCATCAGACACCCATTAAAAAAAATAAAAAAAATTCACTACATGATGTCAATTCTTATTGAAATACAAGGTGGTTCAAAGAAAATATATTATAACATCACAGTATTTAAAGATTTGTTGGTTCAAAGAAAATATATTATAACATCACAGTATTTAAAGATTTGTTGGTTTTAGCATCCAAATCATATAAAGTCAAAGTGAAAGATATTATAATAATCAAAGGAAACGTGCACTAAATTGCGAATTTCAATATTTTCAATTTTAAAATTAATCAAATTTTGTGAGTGCTAGTTTTTAAAATTATGCGTATAAATTATATTTTAAAAAATATATTCAAACTTTAAATATTCTTTATAAAAATATATACAACTTGAGCTTTAAAAATTATGAATAATATAAATAATATTTATTTTTTATGATCAAACGCTCACTATTATAAATATAATTGGTATGTAAACATTAATTAGTATATATTTTAAGAAGCCTATATTGTATCTACGATTAAAATTAGCTACTGTGTTTATCAACCATGTTAAAAAAGAAAAAGTTAGATTTGGTGTCCCTTTTACTTTTTTCCATCTATAATACAGTAATCTACATATTTACGTAAGTAATGATCACGTGTGATATTATTATGAGTTCGTCAATTAAAATTAGTCATAATTTAAAGAATTACGTACTTTTAAATTTCATATATAAACTATTGAAAGTGTGAGTTTCTTATCAGAATTATCATTTAATAGTTCGTGAAACACATCTCGACTAGTTTTTATGATGTGTGCACTACTCTCTTTTTTGTTTAAAATTTTTGTCAAGTGTTACTCCACGTGGAAAAATAATTTTACCATGACAAATCTAAATAAATTAATATTAGTTTAAAGGTAAAAAAAATACTTTATATATCAGATGGACGAAGAATTTATGGACAATCACAATTTAAAAAACATTTCTAGACAAACATTTGAACTAATCAATGCTTAGGTATATTTCGTTAATCAGAGGTGATAGTTCAAATAGAAAAATTACACTCACAATAATTTAATTACGAAACTCAAAAAATTGGATAGTTAAAATATTGTTTTAATCCTTAATTCTAATTTAAATATATAAATAAAATTTACTGCAATAGTATTTTAGAATTAGTCACGTGCAATAATGTACGTGGTCACATAACATAGGTATGTGTCATGGCGTTTGGGGTGCTAAATAAGCCAGCCTATCGCAGCTAAACGTTTACTTGATAAGGCCATCTCACATTTTATTTTTATTTTTTTGATATTTCACCCGTTATTCGATATTTATGTTAAAGCTCGATTAAATTCAGCTTTGTATTGAGAAGTCACACATTGTCGATTAAATGTATAATTTGTGTTTGTAGAAAGCGAGAAAGACTGGATATATAAATACAAATGCATATTTCTCTGTCCTATACACTTATAATTATATTGTACAAACACAATTTTTTCTCTGCTCAGTTCTCTCTCTCGCGCGCGCGTGCGCACTAAACAAACACAAATTATACAATACAATGTATAATTTGTGTTTGTATAATGCGAGAGAGAGATTGAATATACAAATACAAATATTTTAACTCGATTCAATTGTATACGAATTCAAATTGTATGCAGATATGCAAATGCAATCATTGATACATATACATGGTAGTTACATATATACAATTATCAAATCAATATACATATACAATTCACCTCTCTCCACTCTCTACCCTCTCTCGTTCGCCTATCTCCTTCCTCTCCCAATCTCGCTTGCCACTCTCCTCCCTATAACATGTAGCTACGAATCGTAATTAGAAAACTATAGTTATATAGCATAATTAAGCTATTGTATGATTTTACCAGAAAATGCAGATGAATATCCTCGCCCTTCCTAGACACACCCTTGCTTATTACTCCCTCCGTCCCATTTTATGTGAGGTAGTTTGACTCGGTACGGAGTTCAAGAAAGAAAGGAAGACTTTTAAAACTTGTGGTTCAAAATGAATGATAGAAATTTGTGTGGATGTAAATCATTTCATTAAGGGTAAAATAGACATTTTATAGTTAAATTGTTACTTAATATAGAAATGTGTCATTCTTTTTTGGACTAACTAAAAAGGAAAGTAAGTCACATAAATTGGAATAGAGGGAGTATATAACTAGACACAGGTGGTCGTGCTAGCACGGGCCCAATATCTTAGTATTTTTTAATTTTAATTTATGTGATATAGGTAGAATTTAGAAAGTTGATCAAATTTTAATATGCTTTTGAGATTTATAAGTTGTTAATTACTTTTTGTTTGCGTAAATTTATTGTGAAGAGGTCCATAATAAAAGTATTTTTTGTCATCGATCGTTGAGGAGTATAAACAAATATTACCGACATTCAAAATAATAAAGCAATAACTGGAAAATATGAATTTAAAACTAAAAGTCATAGATAAACGGCTTCCATAATTTTGAAAAAATTATACACTAATTAAACTAAAGTAGAACAAAAGAAGTAATTTTTAAAAAGAAAAACGAATCACACTGAAGCAGGCATGTCAACGGAGACGTGTCTACTTCAGCGTGAAGTCTTAAATTTAAAACTAAAAGTCATAGCTAAAACGGATTCCATAATTTCAAAAAATTATACACTAATTAAATAAAAGTAGAACAAAAGAAATAATTTTGTAATTTTTTTTCGAAACACACTTAAGCAGGCACGTCGACGTTGATGATATAAATGAATATATGATGATAATACTCTTGTCACAACAAAATAATGGATGCTTTAATCAAATTTTAGAGGTAAAAATTATAGAATCATCTTCTTATTTTTTTATATTTATTTGATGTTCAAAATTTACTAGTTCAATTAAATTCAGATCTATTTCACATATGACTCATTAGAAGATATGTGTTCTTAATCAGATATTTTTTGTTTTAAAACTTGAACCACAAATTGCAAATTAAGGAGGGAAGTGCATAGATATCCAATTTTGTTCCTAATCAGAGATTTTTCTGTTTTAAAACCTAAACCATAAATTGTTGATTAAGAGGGAAGTGCGATAGATACCCAATTTTGGTGCGACTATTTAAGTTTTGTCCTGTATTTTTTAAAAAAAAAATTGTACGTTTATCCACTTCAAAATAATTTTACAGGCGATATGTGAAGATTTATACTATTAAAGACCATACTAAAATGAATCAACTCTTTATCAGATTTTATTAATATCAGCGTACTAATTGACCAAGTTTCCCTAATTAATTTCTTAATTAGGAATAAAAAATCAAGTGGGAGCTCACATAATACACGCCAAGTAGAAGTAGTGCTCACCTATTAATTATAATTTACCCATCCTTTTCTTTTTAAATTTTTTGGGCAAAACAATATAATGTCAATTAGCTATTATATAGTTTAATTATATTAGGACAGATTATGACAGAACAATAATAATTACAATTAATAATTTTAAAAAGTAAGATGAAAACAACACAAAAGAAAGGAAAAAACGTGAGCCTTGGGGCTCTGCAGATGACAATTAACTATTGATACTATATGAAAACAGTTTAATTAATTATGTAATTCAGCCATATACGAGAGTCGATTTTTCTATATGAATTTAAAACAGTTTAGAAAATATTTTTCATTTTCTTACGTTCGATAGGTCAATTTTTTTGGAAAATATTTATTCTCAAATAACATATTTAAATAACTTTCCTAAAATAAGTTCACGAATGGTTTTCACATCAACACACCTCATCTTCATCCCCTATCCTGCACTCCCACCTCCTATAATATTTGTCTAGATTATAATAGAGAAATTTACATAAATCTCACTAGTTTAGGAGTTAAGTACTAAGATACACTCTAGTTTGCAATATTACGTATCTTACCAGATTTTGGTGTGTCCAAACACGTTCAGATTTGTTCTAGATACATTGTATCCAAGTGGGTTCACATGTATCAGGGATATAGAACAAATCTTGCTCTCCTCCTTTGCCTCTCTCTCATCTATCGCTCACCACTCTCCTATAAATCTGGTATACAGATACATACGAATCACACTAGATACATACAAATACATGTATTTGGTGTGTCTTTAGTGTGATTCACATGTATCTAAATCTCACTCGCCTTCCTCCCAATCTCACTTTTTCTCTCTCCCTATTTTAGTTTATTTGGTAGCAAAAATACATATACATATATATATATATGTATAGTGGTAAGATGCATAATATTTTAAAAATATAGATAATAATAGTATACATGGCAGTAAACTATGTTAGTAAAAAACTTACAAAATAACAAAAAAATACAAGATTACAATTGAAAATAAAAATGAAGAAATAAATCTTTTCAGGTTGAGGCGCGGATATCGCGCTCTCTTTAAAGAGATTCAAGTCCACTGCAGCAAATGTTTTTCACCGGTCTAGCAGTAGTCCTCTTGACTTGTCCCCTCCCAGATACAACAGCCTAATCACAAAGTGTAAATCAACAAACTCTGGACAAGAGTTGAGTCCAAAGCTCCACAAAAAGAACACCTCCCTTCAATTAATAAGAACTCTCTTTTTGATAAACTTTTATGCACTTTATATTTTTCTCTTGTGTATTGTGTAACAAACCAAATGAAGACCATCACTATTTATAGTAGAAGAAGTCTTCCTAGGAATAACTAGAAAGATAATGAGATAGTAAATACTGAAGATAATGGTCTTAGAAGTTACATAAGTTACAAAGATAATGGAGGATTAAAGAATGAAATACTATATGAGAAGTTACAAAAGTTATCTTGGCTGAATGGTGAAAGCCAACCGTTGGTGACATGCAACAAAAATCAGTAACATATGCAGTAACTCCAAAATGGAGTAATGCTATGCAGCAACTCCAAAATGGAGTAATGGGCTAAGCAAGAAGTAATTGTCATTACTTCTGTAGCATATGAGAAAGTCAACCAAACGGTAATATTTTAATCCCAAAAACTAAGCAAATTAATATTAAAATGCTAATACAAAATTAACAATTCCCCACTCATTTTAAGATTAGTCAAGAGAGTATATCAGCTGAAGGAAGACTACTATGCATAATGAAGGTGTGTTCTGTGTTGAACCTTCACTTAGTAAAATAGTAACTTTTACTCCAGAGTAGTAACGGTCTCAGACTTGAACTATGACTGCTTAAGGGAAATAAAATATTACTGCCCACACATAATAATCAAGGTGTTGACATGAGCTTTAAAAGCCAGCACATTACGGCCTTGTGCTATCCCGGTTTCATGAGTGCTTTTGAGAATAAGCCAAATTCTCATAGGAAACGACCTACTTCCACACATCACATAGGTGAAATCTGTCGAGAGTGCTCCTGTAAGCTTAACACTCTACCCATACGGGCTACAGATATTCATTAAGAGTTTGTGTAAACTCAACCTTCACAAATCACTACAGGAAACAATGCACTCACATCATAGGGAGGGAATAAAAAGATAGTGCATTTTTCACAACAAGTCATCATATGATTAGTTTTTTCCTTTGAACCTGGTTATAGGATCTTTAGTCCCCAAGTTGGGTTTTCTCATATATGACTCAAGAATTTATAGGCTTCAATCCCATCCCCCGATGTGCTCCAGACCTTTTCTCTTGTTAAGGCCTTAGTAAGAGGATCTGCAAGATTATCACAAGATTTGACATAATCAACATTAATGGTACCATTTGTCAAATATGATCTTACATTACTGTGTTTCCTCCTTATCGGTCTGGATTTATCGTTGTAATAACGATTTTGAACTCTACCAATAGCAGCGGTGCTATCACAATGAATTAAAATAGGAGGAATTGGTTTTTCAAAATAAGGTATTTGAAACAATAAATCTCTTAATCAATTCGCTTCCTCACTAGCTGAAGTTAAAGCAATTAGTTCAGCTTCCATGATAGAGTTAGCAATTATAGTTTGCTTTTTTGATCTCCAACAAACAGAACCACCACCTAAAGTAAAGACATAACCAGTGATAGAACAGGAATCACCTGATAATGTGTTCCAATCTGCATCACAAAAGCCTTCAAGTACAGCAGGATATTTTTTATAAAACCACAATTTTTTGTTCCAATTAAATATCTCATAACTCTTGTTATAGCATGTCAATGTTCATTACTTGGCTTGCTTGTAAACCTGCCAAGTACTCCTACTGCATATGCAATATCAGTCCTAGTGCAATCAGTCACATATCTCAAACTTCCGATTATGCTAGCATAATCCTTTTGATTTATTACATCATTTTCACTTTCAACAGGAAATAAGTAAAGACTTGAATAAAAAGGAGTAGCAACATGCTTGCAATCAAGAAAGTTATATTTTTTCAAAAATTTCTCAACATAATGTGACTGGTCAAGGAAAATTCCATCACATGTTCTTGTTATTTTTATTCCAAGAATAAAATTTGCCTCACCAAGATCTTTCATATCAAAATGACTTCTAAGAATATTTTTAGCTTCATCAATAATATTCATGTTAGAGCCAAAGATCAATAAATCATCAACATATAGGCAAATAATCACATGTGAATTATTCCAAGACTTATGATATATGCACTTATCACACTCATTTGTTTTAAAACCATTTTCAATCGTGCAGGAATCAAACTTTTCATGCCATTGTTGTGGTGCTTGTTTCAAGCCATATAGGAATTTAGTAAGTTTACATACTTTGCTTTCTTGGCCTGCTTCAACAAAATATTCGGGTTGATCCATATAAATTTCCTCATTTAGGTCTCCATTTTAAAAAGCAGTTTTTACATCTATTTGATGAATTTGTAAATAAAAAATTGCAGCCATAGCAATTAAAAGTCTTATGGATGTAATTCTTGTTACCGGTGAAAAAGTATCAAAAAATTCTAGGCCTTCTAGTTGTTTAAAACCTTTTGCAACTAGTCTAACCTTGTATTTATCAATAGATCCATCTGGTTTTAACTTTTTTCTTAAGACCCATTTGCAACCAATAGTTTTACAACCCGATGGAAAATCAACTAACTTTCAAGTTTTATTAGAAATTAGTGATTCTCTTTCATCATTTACAGCCTCTTTCCAAAAAATAGAATCATGTGAAGATAATGCCTCTTTCAAAAAGAGAGGGTCATCTCCAACATTAAACACACAAAAATCAAGACCAAAATCTTTTTCTACTCTAGCTCTTTTACTTCTTCTTAACTCAAAATCATTAACTTCTTTATTTTTCAAAGTAGAAGTAGAAGAATTAGGTAGTGACAAAATATTTTGTTCAATCCTTTGACCCCCACTATTTTTAGAATCAAAAGGAAATTTATTCTCATGAAAAATAGCATCACCCGATTCTATCACAATATTATCTTCAAGATTAAAAAATCTATAGGCTGTACTATTTGAAGTATAACCAAGAAAAGCACAAGTAATAACTTTATTACCCAACTTTGTAATGTTGGGATCCATTAGCCTCACAAAGGCTAGACAATCCCAAACTCTTAGATATCCCAAACTTGGCTTGTAACCTTTCCACAATTCAAAAGGTGTCAATTTTGACTTTTTATGAGGCACACGATTCAACACATAACAAACAGTCAAAATAGTTTCACCCCAAAAATTTAAAGGTGCATGTGACTCAATAAGCATGGCATTAGTCAATTCATCCAAAGTTTTATTTTTCCTTTCCGCTACTCCATTAGATGAAGGAGAATAAGGAGGAGGAGTTTCATGAATTATTCCCAATGATCTAACAAAATAATTAAACACATTTGATTTATATTCACAGCCTCTATCACTTCTAATTCTTTTTATTTTTCTTCCAAATTGATTTTCAACCTCATGGAGATAAGTTTTGAAATTTTCAAAAGCATAACTTTTATTTTTCATCAAATAAACATATGTAAACTTAGAAAAATCATCAATGAAAGTGATAAAATAACTATTACCTCCACGAGTTAAAATTCCACCAAGTTCACAAATATCAATATGAATTAATTCTAACAAATCAGTTTTTCTTTCAACTTGGAAATAAGGCCTTTTAGTGATCTTGGCTTTATTACAAGCCTCACACTTTTCAAAATTCCTTTTAATCATTGGGATTAATCCTAAATTACTCATGATTCCAACATAATGATCATTAATATGACACAAACAAGCATGCCAAAAATTGGTAGAAGAAAGCATATAAACAAAAGTAGAAACTTTATTCATTTCAACATTCAGTTTAGACATCTCATCACAAGCATACCCCTTCCCCACAAAAATACCCTTCTTCCTCAGATTCAATAATTTGTTTAAAGCCTGCTTTATTAAGAAGAAAACTAGACAGACATGACGGTTTGCACCAGAATCAACCCACCATCCATCAACTCTCTCAACCATGTTTATGTCGATAATCACCGCCACAAAAGGTTCTTCGGTAATGTTTGCCTGAGGGTTAGGACCACATTTCTGGAATCTGCAAAATCGAGCAATATGCCCACTCTTGCCACAAACAAAGCACGGTCCCTTATTTTGAACTTGTTAATTTTGTGCTTGGTTATTTTCACCATTATTTTTCTTGGGAGGTCTACCATTGTTTTTCTTGAATTTTTTCTTCTTAGGCGTCAAAGAAGTATTTTTGTGAGATTCAGGAGTAACATTATTTGAAGTAATTAAATTTACCTTCGTTGTGATGTTGTTCTCTTCTGTTTGTAAAAGTGCATCTTCTTCCATGTGGATTCTCATTATCAAGGTTTCAAGAGAGGTTTCCGTTTGTTTGTGGCGCATAGTTTTTTGAAATTCCTTCCAAGAAGGTGGAAGTTTATCTACTATGCCACAAACAATAAGGTTGTCTCCAATTTTGACCTCCTCGGACCTTAGCTCTCCAACAATCATTATGAATCTTGAGCTTGGTCCACCACTGATTTGCTGTCCACCATTTGGAAACGAAAAAATCTACTAGCCGCATATTTTTTCGCACCCGCCGCTTCGGTATTATACTTACTCTGCAATGCTTTCCAATTTTTCTTTGCACTAGAGTAAGTTTTATCATAATAATCATAAAAATTATCAGATAGACAATTAAGAAGATAATACTGACACTTATAGGAATCACCATCGTACTTTTCCACTTTCTCATGATGAGAAATAAGTTCATCATCATCCATAGAGGTATCATCAACTTTATTAGGATTCTTCTCATTTAACACATAAGAAACATTGAGAAGACTCAAGTAGAAAAGTACTTTACCCTTCCATCTTTTGAAATGGTTACCATTGAACCGAAATGGCTTGTTCAGGTCTCCCATCTTGACATCCACAGTTTTTTCAATTGTAGCCATTAGTGAATTCTCCTTAAAAATTTTAGTGAAAAACTTACAAGATAACAAAAAATGCAAGATTACAATTGAAAATAAAAATGAAGAAATAAATCTCTTCAGACTGAGGCGCGGATATCTCACTCTCTTTAAGAAGATTCAAGCCCACTGCAACAAATGTTTTTCACCGGTCCAGCAGTAGTCCTCTTGACTTGTCCCCTCCAGGATATAACAACCTAATCACAAAGTGTAAATCAACAAACTCTGGATAAGAGTTGAGTCCAAAGCTCCACAAAAAGAACACCTCCCTTCAAATAATAAGAACTCTCTTTTTGACAAACTTTATGCACTCTATATTTTTCTCTTGTGTATTGTGTAACAAACCAAATGAAGACCACCACTATTTATAGTAGAAGAAGTCTTCCTAGGAATAAATAGGAAGATAATGAGATAGTAAATATTGAAGATGATGGTCTTAGGAGTTACATAAGTTAAAAGGATAATGGAGGATTAAAGAATGAAATAATATATGAGAAGTTACAAAAGTTCTCTTGGCTGAATGGTGAAAGCCAACCGTTGGTGACATGCAACAAAAATCAGTAACATATGCAGTAACTCCAAAATGGAGTAATGCTATGCAGCAACTCCAAAATGGAGTAATGGACCAAGCAAGAAGTAATTGTCATTACTTCTGTAGCATATGAGAAAGTCAACAAACGGTAATATTTTAATCCCAAAAACTAAGCATATTAATATTATAGAATATTAATATTAAAATGCTAATACAAAATCAATAAACTATGTCTAATTAGGTAGTTTTTTTTATAATAATATTATATACAATTTTTAAAATAATAATTTTATTTGTGTATCGAACACAAAAAAATTAAGAAACCTTTTATTTTCTTATAAAACAATTTCCTAAAGCGCTGTAAATCATTGCAATTGATGATATATTATAATCATCTATTATACTTATATTTGTTCATGACTTAATTAAGAAGGAAAAAAGTAAGTACTAAATAAGTAATAATCATGACTTAAAACACAAGTGAGAGTATAGAATATGACACAAGCTTCATTTTTGGGACCTTGAAATACTAATTAGGTAGTAATATAAATGTAGAATAATCACAAGTCACAACAAATCACACATGTTTTTAGTAACTCGTACTCTTTGCTGAGTGGCTACTTATTATACTTGATTTTTTTGCTATTTCATTTCAATTTTCATGGTACTTTTCGCATTTTAATAATCAATGTAACTAACCTATAAAATTATTTTGAATGTGATTAACTCAATTTTTTAAAATTAAAATTAAAATATTTTAAAACTATATGAAAATATGAGAAGTTGAAATTCTTCTCATGTCGATATAATTAAAAATATATATATTAAAATATAAATCATTTTGAAATTTATAATGTGTCATATAATTAATTGAGACATATATAGGAAGTAAGTTGTTATTGTTCAATGAACAAGTAAAGGCATTGCATTCTATAGTTCACATCAAAGATACGGTCTTTGTATCATTGAAAATATTCTACTACGGTCTTTGTATCATTGAAAATATTCTACTAGCTACAAATGTAGAGTTGCCAAACTTTTTGGAAAGAAATAATAAAGAAATTTTATCATGGTTAAGGCTCAAATTAACTTTAGTTAGTTAACACAGAATCACAATTGCAAAGGGAATATATGACACTTAACTAAAGTTAGTATTGAGCCAAGCCCTAAGGGTTGATCGAATTGGTCAAAAAACACATATTCTTTTAGTATGTAGAGAGAACAAATTTATTTTCACTAGAAAGGAAAAGAGAACGAGAGATATTATATGAGACCAACATAAAATTGAAACAGACTAAATTTTTAAATTTTAATACTAGTGATCTTTTTAAAGAGTACACTATTTTTCTATTTTTGAAGGGTTGACCCACATATTAGAGGGTTAAAACTTTTGCTTTCGTTTTAAATCTAAGAAAGAAGAGCCCTTCAATTCGTGTCTTTTCCCGCCTCCTTAGCATGAATTTATTTTATTCTTTTTGTTGGTTAACTACTTAACTTGAACTCTACTTTCATTTTTAGAATTTTAACAAATCATGTCATTCACTTAAGTTTGAGAATGAATTGATGTTTTCAACGAATCATATCATTCATGCAAGTTTGAGAATGAATTAATGTTGATCAATGGCGTGAAAATTTTTTTTGTGATTCCTTTTATACAATTGGTTGGACCATATCCGAGTCAATAAATCAACCGGTTACAATTAAAAATTACGCGAAAATATTTATTTCTTTAAAAAAATGTTACTCTATGCCTATTAAAGAAAAATATCTACAAAATACACCATATTTATATATGTTATTAACTTATTATACACCTTGAGGATATACAATTTACATGGGTGTATATCTTAATGATATACGACAGTGTGATTGAACTATCTTAAATATTGTATATTATTTAGATATATATGAAATGTAAATTGTATATCCTAATATATACATAGTAGATAATTGTTAATCTAAGTTTTCACGGAAAGAATTATATATTTATTATATTACTCTTATATAGAAGTGAGAGTTAATGGGACTAACACAGCATCAGATAGATGTATCAAAGGTAATACAAGTTGTACTGTATTGGGGCCCACTTCATTAAACAAGTACTACTCCCCACTCATACCACAAAGACTCATGTACTATGTAGGGAGTTGGGAAGAACCAACTGAAACGACCCCAAAATGCCCGAAAATGTGCTTCGGAAACACCTATAATTGTAATTTCCATATATCTCAAAATCCGTGCATGATTTTGGAAATTCGACTTCATATTCTTATTCGTGGGGTCAAATTGAGTAGGAAATGGGTCTAA
>JAJOOR010009146.1:0-32040 GCA_036250505.1 Solanum acaule
CATTTTTAATGGGTTAATTAATAAATATTTTTTTCACTTCTTAAAAGTAGGCAATTATTTTTTTAATAAACTAATTACTGCTATTTGTAAAAAAAAAATTCATTAAATTACAATCAACTAGCTCTTTATGTTGTTGTAAATTACGTTGATATTTTTTATTTAGACTGATAAATAAACTTGAGTTTTAAAATTTAAAGAAATTGAAAAACTAACTTCCTTAATTATAGGAGTTAAAAACAAGAAAGAAAAACAACCCCACATCTCCTTAATTAATGCTATTGGTTGCACATGATTAAAAAAAAAAACTGTAAAAAGTTTGTTATTTTTCTTTTAGGCTAATACGTGCTATTTTTTTTTTTTGAGACTATTAATTACTAATTAACATTGAGCTATTTGTTGCTAATTATATATAATAATTGTATTTCTATAGCCCTATGATTCCCATATGGGCCTTTAAAGTTTTGGGCTGGAAACTGGAACCAACTAATTGGCTGATTTATACTAATAACCCTTACTATTTTCAGATTTTGTCTCGATTAGTGAAGTTGTGCAAGTATAATCCTTGGAAAAATTACCTTTGCGTACAAAGTCAGACTATTGTATAATATTTGCCCTCAAACTTATCTACAAAATATTAGTCCATAGTGTAATGTTTGAAAGGATTTATAAAATTTAAAACCACGATTAAATATTCTTTCATTAGATTTTTAAATTCTCTATTCGTTTTAACTGTGGTAAAAAAGATCAATGTTAACGGAGAAATAAAAAAGTAGCAAATTATTTCATTGATCACTGATTTGCAATGGCTTCTTAAAGACCAAATTTAAGAGTTCCCAACTAATAGAGCAATTAGGTGTGATCTTAAATTCAATCACGAGAATAGTCCTTATTGTTACTCAATTATTTACCTCTCCAAAAAAATAAATATCTAAAGGCACCAACAATGCAATCCAGATAACAACACAATCCTCATTCATGTCCAATCAACGAGCTCCACGTGTCAAAAAGTGCAACATGATATCGACACTGACCTTTCTGCTCTTGATCAATCACCAAAAGCATCATCAAAATATTCACAAGTCTTCCCTACACTTTTTTGAGTACTGTTCTAAAAAAAACTACTAATTGTGAAGTGATCTGATTATCATTGTTGTTATTATGCATATGTCCGATGCCGGATGCCGGTTCGTCACACAAAAGAATCGTAAATCCAAAACCCGAAACAAGCTGAAGCGCAGGAAACCAAAGTTCCTGAGCCTAAGTCTCGAGCTATCGGAGAAAAAACCCCAACCGTCAGATCATATGATCGTTTCATCATCCAACGGTAGCGCAGATGATGATCATCAGCTCAATCTCTTCCCACTGCACCCAGAAAATTTAGTGGATGATAAAGACAGTACTAGTACTGCCCAAGATGAGAACGTAGCTCTCTTCTTTGCTGGCGCTGAAAACAGCGCCACTACACTCAACGAAGTTCTCGTTTCTTCAAAGGATGAAATTGATAGCAACATAAGTACTAGCGTTCCGAATTACATGACAGTTTCGTCATCGGAGGCGAGCCTGACATTTGCCGACACTTACAGGTAGAAATTTTGACACTAACCTTCTATCGTTTTTCTTTTAAAATTCACATAATTTTGAAATTTTAACTTTGTTAATTTTGTGTTACATTTTGACCTATCGGATTATAATTTTTGACCCAATATTTGAGCGGGTTACTGAAAATTTGAGTTAATTTTGTGTATAGGGGACAAGAAGGTGAGCTTGTACGGACGGCTCTGAGGAACAAAGAGAGGGAACACAGGGAAGAAGAGAAATGGGTTGTTTACTCGGACGTTGTTGATTTCGATCAACATAGTGAAAGTACGAGGAAGGATGAAGAAGTAAGTAGTTGTCCGTGGAACAAACATCATCAACGGCAACAACAATTGTCACTAAAGCTTGATTATGACGAAATATTGAATGCTTGGTCCGATAAAGGTCCACTTTACCTTCAGTCCCAGTCCCCCCAGATCGTTCCGGACATCCATGACGATTTTCTCGCCTACGACATGCCTTTTTCGTTAAATGTTAGTTTTTCTTACCTTACTTTTAAATTTATGCTACCAGGTCATTTAAACGATAATCACAAGTAACATTAATGTTACACTTTTTAAAAGTCTTATAAGTAGTTAATATTAAAAAGAGAAGATGAGGAATTTAGAAGGGATGGTATCTTTAAGTTGTCACTATATGTTTAGGACCGGACAAATTGAGGAAAGGATAACCTTTTATAACCAAACATAATGTAATGTTGAAACTATTCAAGATGAAATATTGATATTTCACTATCTAATACAAAGACAAAAGAAAAATTGCCGGTAAATTATTTAATAAGCATTGATTAATAATTAATTTAAGATATTAATTGATATCTAATTACATGCTATGATATAGAGTGTGAAATTACACTGATTTAGGGTAAATAACTTAAACCCATTGATATATAATTGTGTAATATAGAAAATACTTTAATTTATAACATACTCATTCATAGTAATCCCACTTTGGCGAGAGTAGAAAAAATAGGATATATACAAATCTTATCTTTGTTTAGATAAAGAAAGTGTTTACCGTAGATCTGTGACTCGGGAAATGCTCTAATTTGTCTTAGAAAAATGTTCCATTGAAACTTTAATTTTGCAAAAGAGATAGCAGTAATATAATTGGCTGAAATGAGCTTACTTCCATCCTCGAGGCAATTTCAGCTATATGTATGAGTTTCTCTTTCTTCTGGCCTATGAGAATCCCTGTTTTGTTCTTACTATAGCTTTTGCAGATTGTTTTTAATTTTCTGTTTTTTGGCTGTTTGCATCAAATAGAGTAAAGTTTTTTCGTTTTTTTTTTTTTTTTTTTGTGACAATGGTAGTAATTTACGTGCATCTCGTCTACTTTTACTGGGGTAAGTATTTGTGCCTCCTACCAATTAATACATACATCGAGAATCACATGAGAATTATTTACAAAAGGAGTAGTTAATGTCATGGTTAAATCTTAGGTGAAAGTGGTGGGTCGATAGATGTTAATGTTGAAACTGTGTATAGGACTGTCAGGGGACAGCTTTTACTTAATTAGCTCAAACTTTTTCCTGTCCCTATTCGTTTGCAAGCTGTAGACTACACCTCCATCAACCATTCAGTAAGGAATTGTAGCTCTCGGTGAAAACTTATTAAAAACATGTGAATTTTTGTCTCACAACTCCATAATTGTCTCTTTCAGTACTAGATAGTCATTATTTTTAGTCCTTTCCAGTAGGGCGGTTCAACAAAATTGGTGGATTAAAATTAAAATATAATTTAGAAAGACTTTAAACTGATTTCATGTAATAATGATACACAAAATAAACTTGCATGATTTTGCGCTAGCAGTAAAAACACAACCTGTGATGTGTGAAGTAGACAAACAATATAGTTCAAACTTTATGGTAGTACTGGAGTGACAATCCTATTACGCATAGAGTTTCAAATCTTGTGTCATTTGTGGATTTCTCGATTCAAATTAAAAGAAGTTGTTTCATGATTGTATTAAACATGACAAAATGAAATAGCTAATTCAAAGGAACTAAGTTGAAAAATGACAACATCGTCATTTGTATAGGGGCAACTTATGAGTAGCAGTTCAGTTGTGCATAGAGTGCCAGAAGTAATTGGAAATGAAGAAAGAGAAGTAGAGGATGAGGAGATGAAGGCGGAACGAAGAGAGGCAAGTGTAATGAGGTACAAAGAGAAGAGACAGAACAGACTCTTCTCTAAAACTATCCGATATCAAGTTCGCAAGCTCAACGCTGAAAAACGCCCTCGCGTTAAGGTACGTACATTATTAATGTTCGTGACATAAATAAAGTTTTAGTCCATTCATGTCTTGTCGTTAGCAAATTGTCTTTTATAATTTTGCAGGGGAGATTTGTTAAGAGGGATTGAAGTGTGTTTTTTACCTCAATTGGAGAGGTAAAATGTGTTGGGAATGGAAAGCAGTATGTGTATTTTAGTTTTCATATATCTTTGATGCATATACTGTTATAAGGAGAAGCATACCCAAAGGAGCTCTTGTCAATCAATGAAATAATATTCTACTCCTAAATTGGAAGTATGAGGGAACATAAATGGGAAAATGCAGAGATATGTAAGAGTTCAATTTGTTCAGATAAAATATTGTTAGCTTTCTCAAGAGGGAAAATAGCAAAAAGTTATTGACTGTTTTGTCATTAACACTGAAATTAATGGATGCAGGGCCTCCTTTTATTGCACTTTATTATGATTTATAATATTTGTATTTTGTAGTTGTAAGTGAAAGTGACCATTTCAAAATTATATTGTACCAAAATTGTATTTTTTTTCCTTGAAAAAAAACTAATTAATGGGACAGGAAGTCAAGAACCATTTGCAAGCATCTGTATTTTTTTTTTACATAAATAAGCTTTCACCTATACTCCCTTCATTTTCTCTGTTTTATATTTTAATCTTTTTTTTTCTCGACAGAGTAGGCTTCACCTCCTTAAACTTCTAAAAATTTGTAATTTTCAAATACACAATTTTTTCGCTGAGGGTTATCGAAAATGGTCTTTACTAAAGATATAGGGATAAGATTGCACTTAATTATCCTGACTTAATATACTAAAGCATCAACCGGCCGGTGACGCTCCTTAACATTCATATATTTCATGGATCTATATTTTATTTTTCATTGATATTTCTAACATTAATAGTTTAGATCATAAAAATATTTATGTAGCTACAGTTTTATTTAGTTCTAATTTGTAGCAAACACATTGTCATTTTCGCCTCTCTCCCATGATTCTCGCTCGCCACTCTCAATTTTCTCCCTCGCCTCTCTCACTTTTATACAAACAAAACTGTATAAATTGTGTTTGTGTTTGTTTGTGTTAGTATAAAGTGAGAGAGATTGTATATACAAATACAAATACATATCTCTCCGTCTTATACACTTATAACTATACTAATACAAATATTCTCCTGCCCAGTTCTCTTTTGTCTTTCTCTCTCACTTTATACTAATGTTTTAACTCGATTCAATTGTATATTAACTCGATTCAATTATATACAATTCAAATTTTATGCAGATATACAAACACAATCATTGACCCAGTTCTCTTTTGTCTTTCTCTCTCACTTTATACTAATGTTTTAACTCGATTCAATTGTATATTAACTCGATTCAATTATATACAAATTCAAATTTTATGCAGATATACAAACACAATCATTGATACATATACATAATAGTTATATATATACAATTATCTAACTGATAGACAGGGGCGGAGCTACGTGGAACCGAGGGGGGTCACCCGAACCCCCTCGCGAAAAAATTGCACTGTATATGTAAGGTCAAATTCTGATTTTATGGGTATATTAATTAAAATGAACCCCCTCAACATTAAAGAGAAGGATAGCGGAATGGTCAAGGGGTTCAAGTTCCGCCTGACAGAGCTGAGTTTGAATCTCATTAGGCGCAATAGTGTTTTTCATTTATTTTTTTTATGTTTTAAAAGGGCTGAGAAGTTTTGGGCCCAGATTCCCAAACAAATGAAAAGGCCTCATTGGTTCAATGTGAAGCTTTATCCTTTTTATTTTGGATAAACTACATAACTACACATATATCACTACCATATATACTATATTTACCTCTAATTTAAAATAATTACATATATTATCACTTTTAATATTTATATCATATATTTTAAAAAATTTAATCAGATACACTAATCCCTTAAATAAGGAATTGAATAATTATCTACTCCTTAATTAATGGTCCATATCCATTAACATGTCAAATCATCTTCTTCTGTTTTCACATATGCCGTTTCCTCCGTAAGCCCAGGCCTCCTTCTTCCTTAATTCATCTTTTCCCTCTTTCTTCCTTCATCCTCTCAATATATGTTTGCATGTTCAAATCAGCATTATACATATAGGTTTATTTCGATTATTTTATATTCTCACGTATTTTGATTTTGTATTTGAGTTAGAGTTCATAATGTTATGAAGTTCAATTTTATAGAATTTTACAAATTAGGTTTTATATTTTTTGATTTTGTTGTTTCTCGGACACTTTAATGGTTGAACATTTCCAAAATCGGATGATTCTCGTCAAATGTACTACACATTAACAATACTATACTAAATCAAACAACTTTTATTTGCTCATTTTCACTCATCAATTTCTCATTGTAGGGACTAACTCTTCGTCCTCCAACATTCAAGTCCAGAATAGATCTAAGTATAGGGAAGAATTACGCCAAGCTTTAATTAAGAGAAAAAAATACACCATTAGATGCACATCAAGTGCAACAACGTTGGATACACATCAGGTGTACATGTATCTAGTTAAGAGTTCATGTATCTGAGTTAAGATTATATGCATCTATGAGAACAAATTTCATATCCTTAAAGAAAGGAAGAATTTTGAATTTTTTAACTTTTTTTTGGATTAATGATAAGACAAATACTCCACAGTCGTGATTTGTTCCTAAATTCGTGTGTTTCAATTACATTTCATATTTAGATACACATAATTATATGTGTGTTTACTATGTATCCGAGATACATGATTTTGAATATAATGTATGAAATTGATAGTTGATACATTGAATTAATAATAGATACATATAAATAGATACATGAAATTAATATTATATCATATAAATAGATACATGAAATTAATACTAGACACATATAACACATACACAAAATTAAAATTAGATACTTCTATGATACATATGAATGTACTTGTATGATACTCATGTATCTAAGTGTTTAGTTTGTTGGATACATCATATATTGATAATAGATACATCAAATTAATGAATTTTATTATTTTAAGAGTAATAAAATAAAATTAATCAAATTGCATGACTGAGATATACATGTTTTTGTCTTTTATTAATAATATTAACGAATTTATTATTTCAAATAATAATAAAATGAAATTAATTTAACATAGATACACTCCTTGATTTCCGCCTTATATTAAGGAAATCAGTTACAACCTATTAATTTAAACAAATAAAATATGTATCTCGATTTTAAATTCGGCAGATAAATGTATCTCACGGATTTAAACTCATGTATCCTAAGTATGAAATATGGTAGAGGAAGTAATATCTAAAACTATTTGGAATCTAAGTAATTAGGACCTAACCTAGTGAGATTTATGTAGTTTGCCCTTTTATTTTTCATTAATTTTTTTTATGTTATTTCTTTCTTTTTTTTCAATTTGTCTTTGTTTAAATTTATTAGTCACATTCTTTGTAAATTTTTCTTTTAGATTCTTTTTATTTATATTTTTCATTTTGTTTCTACATAGTTCTCTTTATGTGTACTAAGTTGAAGAAACAAGAAACTTTTGTTAAATTTTAAATTGAGTTAGAAAAAATATTTATATAAAATAAAGTAAATTAAATTTAATCGAACGAAGAAATATTAAAATTGTGAATAGTTTTTTAAACAAAATCTATTTAATTTAATTTTCTTTCTTTAATTTCATTGTATTTTTTTTTTCAATTTTATTCTAAGGAGATGAAAATTAAACTAATCTTATTTGACTTATTGATCATTTATTTATTTACAAATGACTAACCTAGTAAATTGAATTAATTGAACTAAAAAAAAGATGATGTCATTTATTTATTTTCTATATATGTCAATTTTTACCCCTTTAAAAAATCTTGGTGATTTTTATAGTAACATATGATTGAAAGGGCACTAATTTAGAATTTTTTTTTTAATAAAATAAAACATGACAAAACTTAAAGAAAAAAAGAGCACAAGAATTTGAAAAAAAAATATTTGATGGAGCAGGGTAA
The DNA here is from genome assembly GCA_036250505.1 of Solanum acaule. Lineage (NCBI taxonomy): Eukaryota > Viridiplantae > Streptophyta > Magnoliopsida > Solanales > Solanaceae > Solanum > Solanum acaule. Next base: position 7,862 of record JAJOOR010009146.1, read on the forward strand.
AAAGTAAGAAGAACCTAAACGCGGCATAACAGGACAAGTTAAATTTAGCGAGTTAAGATTAATATTTTTCTTTCACATCTCACGTATTTATTATTTTATACTTCGAACCTCCTTAGCGAACATCCTGGTTCTGCCACTACTGATAGACATGTACAATTCACCTCTCTCCTCTCTCTCTTAATCTCACTCGCCACTCTAGCCTAACACAAAGAATATATACATGTACAAATACAATTTTCATAGAAACAAACGTCTGATTTATACAAATCACTGCAACTTATACAAATCAGATGCTACATAGCAAACTATGTTTCCTATAAAACACAAATAACAAAATTATAGCTATAGATCGTCAATATGATTTTTATATTTGTTATTTCTAAAATTTACTCAAAGAAGAAACATAAGCATGTAAAGTTTTCGTCATATTTTCTGATGAATCAAGAACTAGAGAATAATATTTGAATTCAAATGAGCCTTTTGCTATATACTTCAAACTTAGAGATTTTTGAATGAAAGAAATAAATATATTACCAATTAACAGAAAAATAAAACATGTCTTTTGAAAAGGACTCTTTTTCTTTAATTCTTTTTTTTACTTATTTAATCAAAAGAACTAGTTCTTGAGAAGTTGTACACGTGGCAGTTTAATGGATCAATAAGATGAAAGTGGTAGTACCTTCGAATACTCAATACGAGTACTAGTAGAAGATGGAAGCTTTTAGAATGATCCAAACAGTTTTTTTTTAATTTTTTTTATTATTTATAAATGAACATGCTAGATGTTTATCTTTTATCCACGTTAAGAAGTTTCAGGACCAATTTGACCCGTCTTTTTTCACCCACTATATATACTTGTGCAAAGTTTCACTTATTCCACAGACAAAGAAGAAATACAATTAGTTAATTAGTTGATTTAAGTGGGGAAAAAAATATGTCAAATGTGTGCAGCTTATGGAGGAGCAGTGATCCAATTGTTGGGATGATGAATATGTGTCCTGTTTTGAGTACTCCAATTGACTGGAAAGAAACACCTCAAGCTCATTGCTTCTTCGTCGACCTTCCAGGTATTAATTTAAACGAGTCAAAATACATTTACTGAATAAATATCAACTTAATTTTAAATGGATTGAATCGAATTTGGCTAAAATTGGTTGAGCAAATAATTGAATGAGTTAATCCAAATTTGGACGGATTGATTGAGTTATGATTTTGGACTGCTTCTATGGCATCTACTTCTAATTTGAATATGTATATATAACCAACATCAGCCTCAACTTGCAGCATTGGTGAGTTTTGAAATTAAATTATTTTGTGATTTTTGTATTAATTATAATAGAGTAATAAATTGTTAGAAAGAGGACATATTGTGAATGTGTTGGTAACATACAGGGCTTAGCAAAGAGGATGTGAAAGTGGAAGTGGACAACGGAAGGGTACTGAAAATTAGTGGAAAGTGGAAGGCAGAAGAAGAAGAAGAATTAGATGTGAAGTGGCATAGAGTGGAACGAAAACAGAGGGGATTTCTGCAGAAAGTTTAGGCTTCCACAAAATATAAAGGCACATCAACTCAAGGCATCCATGGAAAATGGTGTCCTCATTGTCACTGTCCCTAAAGAAGAAGTCAAAAAACCTTTCTCCAAATTAATTGAAATTGAACAAAAATAAACAAAGACTTTTAAATAGTAATTATTATGGATTGCAATTTGCATAAATAAATTGTCTGTCTACTTTGTAAGGTTGTATGTTGTGATGTGTGCCGTTCCATGTTTTTCTATGTTTTCTGTAATTTTCCTTGTGAACTCTGATTAATAAATGAATATTATCATCTGAATTTGTTGTATTTATCCTTAATATAAATTTGTCAAAAGACTAGACTAATGGGAAAACTAATGAACTATCTTAATCACTGGATCTGTTTCACTTTTTTTTCTCCATGTATACAATATCCGTTGTAGGAATTTCTATGGGTTTTTCTTTTTCTTTTGTTTCCTGCCTGGTGTCCCCCCACATTGGTGATGCTACCTCGGATCAAGTCCAGCGCATTGTACCAGCCAATTAACGGTGCATAATTTCATAGTTTCGAATCTGCACGAAATTGCACCATAATTCATGTTGAGAAAATTTCGAATTTCAAATTTGACACTTGTGTTGGTAAAATATTGAATTTGATACAGTAAAGTAGTTTTGAAAAGCCGTCTCACAATTGCACTATAATTCATAATTGGTAAAATCCATCATGAGGTTGAGTCCATTCATAACGGGTTAATGTTTTTCTTTAAAAAAAATCATAACCGGTTATTAGCTGGAGTAGCGTTACCCAGTAGCTTGTCTTTCTATTTAACTTTAATCCTGGAGTATAAATACATATGAGTGTAATGAATATATCGTTATGGGGCAAGAAAATAGATCTGTTTCACGTTACATGACGGTAAATATTTATCATAGAGAAAAATATTTTGCATCTCTAAAGAATATACGGGTTTATTCTATTTTGTGACAGTTTATAGTAACTGTATTACGATTCGGATTCTATTAATGTGTATTGTAAGATGACAATTGTTAACATCACAAATATTAGAAAGAGTAAATGAAACAAGGTAGCAACTTAAGGCGATTTTGTCAGGAATAGTTTTTAAAACTGTAGAAAAAATAGAGTGGAAACAAGTAACAACCAACAACATATCCATCAAATAATGGCATTAAGCTGTTATTGGGCCACTCGATGGTGACAACCCTTTCATCTTCTAAGCCCAAACAACAAACAACATAAACTCATGGCAATTGTCAAGCACGCAAGGGTATTAAATAACCGGATAAGATCAAATTTGTACAAACTAAAATAAGTATCTAACTAAATGTATATTATTATTATTATTATCAAATATACTATATTTATCTTTAGTTTAAACTAATTACACATATTATTATTTTTAATAATTATATCATATATTTGATATTGGATAATTATCTTCTCATGTATCTTGGTTGGTTTTGTTTATGAGTTAAAGTTCATAATGTTATGAAGCTCAATTATTATAAGATTTACAAGTAGGGTTTAATATTTTTTTATTTTAATGTTTCTCAAGCACATTAATAGCTGATCATTTCCAAAATCGGATGATTTTTGTAAAAGGTAATACACATTAACAATATTATACTAAATCAAACTTTTATGTGTTTATTTTCACTAACGAATTTCTCATTACCGAGATTGACTCTTCATCCGCCAACATTCAAGTCGAGAATAGATCTAAGTATAGAAATGACTTCATCAAGTTGGAAGAATTACGTCAAACTTTAATTAACAGAACAAATGCAACATTAGATACACATCAAGTGCAACAATGTTAGATAACATCAGGTGTACATGTATCTAGTTAAGAGTTAATGTATCTGAGTTAAGATTATATGTATCTATGAGAAAAAAATTCAAATGCTAAAAAAAAAGGAAAAAGTTTGAAATATTTTACTTTTTTTTAATTAATGAATAGACAAATACTCTACAATCATGATTTGTTTATAAATTCATGCGTTTTAGTAACATTTCATATTTAGATACACATAATTATATGAATATACTCCCTCCGTTCCATTTTATATGTCATTCCTTTGTACAAATAGCTGGACCACAATACTTGTCATTTTATAAAATTTATGCATAAATTACCATATTTTGCCTATTATACTCTTGATAGAATAGTTAATTAATCTTGTCATTTATTAATAAAATTGACTCAAGAAACATTAAATAAGGGTAAAAGGGTAAAGTTACATCTTTTCTTAATGCAAGTGCAAAGTAAAAAGGTGACATCCGAGATACATGCTTTTGAATATGATGTATGAAATTGATACTTGATACATCAAATTAATACTAGATATATATAAATGATACATAAAATTAAAATTAGATTATATAAATAGATACATAAAATTGATATCAGATCATATAAATAGATATATGAGACAAATATTATATCATATACATAGATATATGAAATTAATATTAGATCATATAAATAGATATATGAGATTAATATTATATCATATAAATAGATACATGAAATTAATACTAGACACATATAACAAACATACGAAATCAATTTTAGATACTTCTATGATATATATGAATGTACTTATGTGATACTTATATATTTAAGTGTTTAGTTTGTCGGATACATCATATATTGATAATAGGTAAATCAAATTAATGAATTTATTATTTTAAGAATAATAATCAAAATTAATCAAATTACCTGACCAAGATATACATGTTTTTGTCTTTACTAATAATATTAATAAATTTATTATTTCAAAGAATAATAAAATGGAAGTAATCAAAACATAGACACACTCCTTGATTTCCGTATTATATTAAGGGATTTGATTAATTTAAATTTCCAGAATTAATTGTCCAAGTATGATGAAACTCCTCATTTACTCTTCTAATTAGGAAAATCAGTTACAACCAACTAATTCAAACAAATAAATTCGTATCTCGGTTTTAAAATTCGACAAATACATATAACACGCGAATTCAAACTCATGTATTCTAAGCATGAAATATGGTAGAGGAAGTAATATTTGAAACTATAAATTTTTTTATTAATTAAGACCTAAATTAATAAAATTTATGTAATTTTCCTTAAATAACTACATTAATAAATAGGCGGATCAATAATTCGTTCATGCACTAAGATATGTCAAGACTCAAGATGGATCACTAATTAGCACTTCATCATGCCAATGGCAAGGACAATTAGTTTTCATGAAAATAGAAATTGTACGACAGGCTTGAAGAAGAAAAAAATCATTTAATTGATTAGACGATAGAAAACTTATAAGGTTTCTATATATCTAAGTGAGAGGAAATTGCAGAATTAAGTAATTAAATTAGTTAGAAATTGACTGACGACCAAACAATGTCAAACACCAAACTCTTATCTAAAATAGAAAACAATTAAGACCCATTACCAATAATATAGCATAATGTTGCTTTCCAGATTGTCAATTCACTAGTACGTATAATATAATCAACTTGCAAAATTGCTAGTGAATTTGGGGTCCCTACTTGCTTCTTAAAAACGAAAGCATCACGCGTGAACTTATAAAACAAACACCATTATATATATTCACTAGTAAAATAGGGACCGATCGATATAGAAAATGTAAATTCTACTCCATTCACCTTCTTCTTTATCAATCCTCCTTAAGTATGTGATATTTTTAAAGGTGAATATTCTGTTTGTAGGGACTTTTTTCTCTCTTCTTTTTGGCTCAACTTTTGATTATTAATTATTAAATGATGCACACATGCACGCCTGTACTCCAGTATTTTGTGTGCCCATAGGCCTTATTTTTCTACCTAGCCGTGTAGGAGACCCAAACGAAAAGGCTTGTTTGGTATGAGGGATAAAATATAATTAAAATATAAATTAATTTTATGATGTATTTTTTCTATATTTGATTCGGATAAAATTATAAAATAACTTATTCTGAGATCATAGTTTATTTTGAATAACAATCATTGAATAATTAATTTTCGAGATAACTTATTTTCAATTAAACGAGACCCGAGAAATTTGGGGTTCAAGTTTTGAAAATAAATACTCTAAATAAAAAAAGAAATGGTTAGAATCTCCCTATTAATATAAAATCATTACATAGTCAATAATTACTTTTCATATAATTTTAAAGTGTATAGTGGTCCACCAAAAATAGGATCAAATATATATTAATTAGAGATGTCTCATATATATTCAAACGGTGGAAATAATAAAACATCACAGTAGAAAATAACATTGAGAAAATTAAAATTAGTATAGTAGCATTTACAAACTCGATAACCTAATCGAGATGCACGAGAACGTTACACATTAATTTTCATATATACTACCACGGGATTGGGGTCGCATATAAAATTAAAATTTGGTATTACACACCATAAAAACAACAACATAATCTAATTTGGGCAAGTTGGTGAGTATATACTTATCACCATTCTTGATCCATCATCACTCATTTTCTTGATGAGGAGGGCGGTTAGTTTTTTTAAAAGGCAAGAAATTGCACACACTAATAATGTTAACTTGATTATTATTTATTTTTAGACACAAATGGTGTGGTAAGTTGATCCAATGACTTGGACATGTCCACTTGTTGCAAGTTTCCTCTCTTTGATAGCTGGATCTTCAAAGAGTAACACTTTGTCTTTGTCTTTCACCCCCACCATGTGCAAGTGTTCACAATCTTCTCTTTCTTTCCCTTTGTATAATAGTCTTTGCTCTTTTGGCTCTAAACCAGTTACCATTGCCAGTATCATCTTTAATTCTCCTGTAATCAATAAATCACACGTACGTACGTTAGAAGAATGCAACAATCTAATAAGTTTAAACGAATTGACAACAAGTTATATCTGTGTTTGACTTGACAAATTACATGTTGAACCTGAGTACTATTTGAGTCATAAAAATCGGTCAAAACTTAAATACACAAAACCAAAGTTAGAAATTGGGAATTATAGTTGAAAGAAGTTAATAAATCAAAACATTAGCTTTCACATTTTTTTCCCCCAAAAAGTAAAAAGAAAAGGGTTATATTGTGTTGTATTATGACGTGATAGTTAAAATATTTTGACCCAATCGACCTATATATATAGTAAAAGTGACCAAAAAGGGGAAACTTACCAAAAGATGAAGTTGGTTGTATAGAAATGTGATGGCATTGAGTAACAGTAGAGACTCTAAGTGTGATAATAGAATCTCCATCATTCTGATCTGCACATTCTCTCTTTTGTACCAACATACCTCCTGGACGTAATTCCCATTTTATTTCACCACCTAATTTGGCGTCTGTCGTAGTAACTGCAGCGGCATTAGTACTTGCAACCTTTGAGTTGCTTCTGAAGAACTTTTTGCATCTCAACTTGATCATTTTGGTTTATGCTTTACTTGTAAAAAAAATAAGTTGTTAAGAAAGGCTTAGTGGGGTAAAGAAAGTGGAGGAATTGGATAGTTATATATAGGATGAATAGAGGGGCCCGTATGGAGACAAATAGCAAACTGAGAAAGACATAAAAGTAGCCAACATGCTTAACAATAAATTTATTTATTTATTACAACTTCTTTTTTTTTTTTTTTTGGTAATAATAGAATATTATATTAATAAACTTAAAACATAGGCGTGATTACATCAACAGTGCCCGTAGTACTGCCAGCATCTACGTGAGCTATTAACTAGATTACATACAGACGTTTCCGATAACCATATGTGGGCCCAAAAAACATACACTTGCACCCATGTTTACACCTCCAAAAATTACGACTTGTAATTTAAAATTAAAATATTTATCTAGATTTTATTTATATTTCTCTTAGGCGAATAAGTTGTTTGCGATAGAACCTTGATTCTCAAAAAAACGTATAATTAAAGCAAGGTTGAAAATAAAATAACAAGATAAAAAAATAGTTTATAATAGTAAAAAAAGAAGAATAAGATACATGAATACATAATAGGATAGTGCTAAATGGCCAGAAAATTTGACCAAAATTTAAAAAAATTTATAATATCTTTTTTATTTTAAAATAAACTGATTTTTTTTCATTTTTAATTAAAATGTATTAAAGTTAAAAGAGTAAAAATGTTCAAAAAGGTAAAATAACATTGTGTAAAATATGTTATTTTACCATTATGGCCAAATTTTCTGACAAAAAAGATTCTACATCTATCCCTAGATATAAGTGTCGCTTTAGAGTTAGATCATGATTTCACATTCATTCATAAAAAAAATAAAAATACAAGATATAATTTATTACATTAATTACTTTTATTTATTAGATACTTCTTGAGAATCGAGCACTATTAAAAGGAATAACCCCCAAATTCAATTACGAAAACATAGTGAAGATACACAAAAAAAAAAACAAATTCCAATAAGAGGCAAGATTAAACGAAGAAACAAAAGCAGATGAAGGAGATACATACATAAAAGAGACAACTAAATATAATATTTAAAACTCATGTATTTATTATTACTTCTTTCTGTTCCTTTTAGCCGTTATATATACTATACATACTTTTTCAGAAGGATAATGTTAAATTTCCAGAAAATTTGGCCAGAAATTTTAAAAAATTGTAATATCTTTTTTATTTTAAAATAAATTGAACTTTTTTCCATTTTTAATTGAAAGGTACTAAAGTTAAAAGGATAAAAATGTCGAAAAAGATAAAAATAACATAGGTAAAATACCATTCTGCCCAAATTCTGGCCAAATTTTTTGGCCAAAAGGATTTTTCCTTTTCAAAATTGTTGTCTAAAGAAGAACGGAGGCAGTATTGATCAATAGTTTTTTGCTAATCTCTTATTAATTATTATGCACATATTTGAAATTTATTATTGATATAATTATAATTAAAAATCGTACACAATTAAGTTTACAGTAACTTTTTATTTCGTGATTTCTCTAACTCACTTCAATTTGAATCAACCATGTTTTAATATTGATTTTGTAAGATTGTCGTCAATTCATTGAGATGTTTCATTTAACATTTCAAGCTTAAACTAATTAGATTATCAAATAATTAAATTTTAAAAATATTATCTTAACTTTGAATGTCTTATAAAGGTAACAATCACTATAATATTGATTTTTGTATTTAAAAGTATTATCAAATATTATATAAGTAAAAAAATGATATTCTAATTGACATATCCAATTAAGTAAAGTCTTAATTTTATTTTTTAAATACTTTTAGATTAATCTTGATAGTTTATATAATAATTGATTTTATTGAAAAAGTTTTCAAAACTATATTTAATAATAAGAGATTTATACATTTGTGTTGTTTTGTAACATACAGTAACTTATATATGCTTATTATTTTATTACAAAATATTACAATAAATGTTATACTGCCGATTGAAAAAAAAATATTCTACCGTTTATATATTCACAAATTCTACGATTCATGATATATATTCACAAATTCTACGATTCATGATGACAACTTTATCCTACAGCTACCTATAATCTCCATCCAAAAGCTAATGCCCATTCAAATCCTCAGCTGCAATTTTAGTTGCAGTTGCAGGTGCAACAACCTATATTTCAGTTTCAGTTCCAGTTGCAACAACCTATAATCCAGTTTCGCAAGTTACAGTTACAACAATCTATAGGTAAAAAAAAAATATTAAGCACACATAAGCTATTTGTACCTAGACGAAAAAGTCAACTAGATAGTCAGATTTTACCTCCATCCACAAAGCAACCATGCTTTTCAGCATGTTAAGCAAATTGAGGGTGTTCCCAAGGAAATTGAGGGTGTTCTCGGGCAAATTAATGATGTTCTCAGTTTCAAATTGAAATATTCACAAGACTAATCGTTTGTGTCACAACAATAACACATGTATTATCAGGTAACTGGCTAAGAAGACGATGATAGTGGGCAATAGCTAGCAAGCCTTAATCACACGGGGTGATGTGGTGGCAGATGATCAGTAAAATTCTACAAAATAAAATAAAGCAATTGTTTTATGGTTAAACAACTAACAAATCATCGTACCACTAGAAACTCACCTAGAACACTTCTCTACCCATGCAATAACATAATGCTTAAACATCGAAATGAGTTGTTAGCTAATTAGATTCAGAAACTACTAATATCATTTGTCATTGAAATGAGTTGTTAGATATCACTACTTACTAAAACAATTTAGATCTAATTTTATTTATTCCTACCCCTGTATACAGTTCAAAGACAAAACTACTCTGCATGAAAAAGGCATACTGAAAATGGGGTTTTAGTTTCTAAACTAAAATGCACAAAAAGAATAAGATTTGGGAATACTAACAAATGCTATTCTCCATCTATTCTATGATATAAATGTCGTTTTAGCTCATGCTTTCACATTCATTAAGAATAATAATAAATACAAAATATAATTTATTAAATTACTCTTCTTTATTAGATGCTTTTTGAGAATTGAGTACTACTAAGAAGAATAACTTCTTTAATATAAGAGTATAGTTGAAAAGAATTGGAGTACATACTATTTTTATTTGAATTTCTAAAGCTAACACTTATTTTAGGAGGAATAATAAGTAAGGAGAAAAGGAGACTAGCCGGATCTCATGACTCCCACATAAAAGTTTGATAACATTTGGTTATCTACTACCCTTCTATTCTAATCTTTGACCTTCAAATTATTCTATCTAGGGTCATGTCCAAAGTGAGTTGAAGATATATCATGCTCTCTCCGGATCTTCTTTGCTCTACCTCCATCTTTTCTAAAAAACTCGTTATTATCAACACCTTACACCTCCTACATATACATTTGTACACTTCCTCTTCACCTGTTCAAATCATCTCAATCTTATTTTGATTATCTTGTGTGGAAGTTATTCACATTTTGTCTCATATAACTTTGTCTTTAATCCTATAAATCTTGTTAAATGACATATATATATATATATGTATATATATATATTTGATTAATATTAATATTAAATGTGAATAAATTCTTTAGGTACTTAACGGTAGTTATAGAATGGTAGGGGCGCCTGCCAAATATATGCTGATTTTAGGGCACATGGGTGGGTGGCAGCTTCTGCCAAATAATATTAATCTAGTCTGTGGCTCATTTTCTTCAAATAAATTAATTATACTTCCAAGACTAGTTTAATCATCAATGCTTTTAACTAACTTCTCCATAAACATACGTTTTTGTTTGAGAAATTAGCTTATTTCATTGTCACCTTCCTATTATATTGTATTGTTCTAAGATAAACACAATGTCACGTACTAGAGTTACATTAAATGTCGACCCACCTTATCCATTTATATATACATCAATATATAGTCAAAATTGAGGGGGAGAAAACTCTATTCAATGCTATTAACTTTGTGTCCCCTTAATATTCTCAGTCTTTTTCATGTACAATTTGGACACTTTTGATATGCTAATATTAAATTAATTAAAGTTTCCGTGTTACGTTTTTAAAACTGGAAGGAATATAATCTTAATTAAATCCACTTATAGTTGAATACAGGTTGGAAGTTGGAGTTGGTTCTATAGCTTTAGATTGGTAAAGATTGAAGACAGAAAGATTATTTAATTAATTAATTATATTGTCAAATGAAATATACTTAAATATTGACTATGAAACAGCTTAATTAACTCCTTTAATTACTTTGTCATCTGAATTAATCATTTCCCCAATTAGTTGTTCTAAGTTTAATATTAGAGGGATAAGAGTTAGGGGTTATGATTGAGTGCCTTTTATTATTATTATTATTATTAATAATAATAAATTGAAATGCCTTTAATTTGGTCTATATTCTATATATTTAATTTGGGGAAAATTCGGTGGTTATCAAAGGTATCTTCCCATGTGCATGAAGAAAGCTACAAACGACAAAACGCATACAAATTAATTAAGCTTTACATTTATTTTTCCTCTAATTAATTAGTTCCTTCCTCAACCACCACCACACATTTTTTTTCTCTCATTGAAAAGTTCCTTTTATATACATGGAAGAATCATTTTCAAAGAAATAAAAAACAAGTTTTACAGTTAGTTGATGGGGGCAGTTCTCCCACAGATGGGAGCAGTCAAAATAACTTCGACAGTTTTTGGGAACTAATTCACTCTGCGTAAATTGATTGAACGCAAATATATTTTCATCGGTAGACTATTTTATTTTTATCGTTACTTATTTCAGTCTAGAGCAAATTGAGCAGAGAAATAATCCACAACTTTTATTACAGTCGACTTGCAAAATGAATTAAGCAAAAGTAAGGTAAGGTAAGGTCTAGCCTCCTCTTGTTTGTACTTATTTACATAATTAAAGATTGCTAGACACTTTGTCTAATTGTATAAATAATTCATCAAAAAACAAAAAAGATTTAAGATAAGGTATATATGCATTTCATACATATTTTGAATTCGTAATTATAAATCTTGAACCTTTGGATTGCTTTAATCTCGTGCAATATAATATACTTTTTGTGCGTAAAATATTTTCTAGACTGACAAGCTAGCTAATTAATCAGCTCACTTTCCAACCAATATTTTAAAAAATTCTAATGTTAATTGGAATTACCCATAATTCAAATTAGGTAAGAGATAAGAGTGTCTCCATAGTGCATGACAATTGCTTAAAAAGCAACATTTTGAAGATAATTTTATTAAAAGATGGAATGGGTGGAAAAAATAGAAATTGAAAAACAAAACCCAGTAAATCAGTTAGAGTGGACAGCTTCCACATGTTCGTTTGGAATATGCATGAAATAACAAGAAAACATTTGAATCGATTTTTGGGAAAATTCATAGGACCCATAATCTCATGTCTGGAAAAAGAAGGATTCTTGTCGGCCCATTATTTCATTTTTCCTAATTATTTTCTTTCGTTTGGATTTTACAACACAAAGTATGTTGAATCAATAATGCGTCCTTCAATTTTGTTATACACGTCAAGGAAGAAATGATTTATGAATCTATTCATAATACAATATTGTTTTCGATCAACAAAAATTGTGGTACTCTTTCGTCTTCAACGCTAGAGGCGATCTCATATTCAAATTTTGAATAGAACAATTTTAAAATTTTCAATATAAATCAAGAATTTAGTCAGACTTCAATAGGTGCACTAAAAACTAAACCAAAAAGAAAATGATGGTTCTTGATAGCCTTCTCCAACAAGCAGCATCAATAAAATCTTATTTGTCTTGTATTTGCATGTTACATGAATGACAATTTTTTGTTCCTTTGTGCCAACAATTATTGCAAAATGGAACTCCATGATCTAATTAATATAGACACAACTTTTAAGTGATTTGATATGATACAACCACACAATTAATCAACCAAATATAATTTAGAGATTCTCCATGTTCGTTTTGTCTATTTGAGCCTGATTTTAGTCTATGATATCTAATTAATGATTAAATAACAAATTTGGTAAGAGAAGTTAAAAAACGAATATTTTTAGATAGCTCAATTATTTGAAAAAATATAATGGTTAATAAGATGGGATTTTGACTATTTACCATAATTCCGCATGGAATAAAAAAAAAAGATTCAGATTTTAGGTCAGTCCTCTGTGCTAACAAACATTGTCAAATTTAGTAAGTGTCAAGTGTTGATGTGTCTAATTCAATCTAACCAACTTAACAACCGTTAGGATACGTGAAATGTGATAGATGAATCGGAGGCGTATCTAAAATTTAAATTATTGATCAGATAGAATTCATTAATTTACTCCTTCCATTTTAAAATAAGTGAATTGTTGAGTCTTTTTTAAAGTTCAAAATATGTGAATTGTTCAAAGTTCAAGAGAAGTGTTGAATTTTATTTTTTCCCATTTAAGAATTGCTTGAGAATATCTAAAAAGACAAAAGTGGAAAGTGATATTTATTTTATCTCCTAAACTTTTTTTTAATGAGTATGCGTTACCTCAACAATTTCACTTATTTTGATATTGAGGGAGCATAACGTAAGTTATTCTACTTTTTCAAATTCAAGACCTCAAAACTTCTATAGCATAGGTCAAAAAATTTAGATGAGATTTAGATATGATTCCTTTTTCCACGCCTCCAAAAATATTTCTATATTTGCAGATTCCTTCGTTGGCCAAATCCAAAGTAAACTATTTTCTTGATCATTTAAACAATTTTTTGGAACTAGAACTCCCTCCGTTTTTAATATATCATTCTTACTATAAAGAATTAGTTTATAATTTTTGTCATTTCATAAAATCAATGCAAAAATTATAATATTTTTTCTATTATACCCTTGATAGTTAACTAGTTTTGAAAATAGATATTTGACAAACCTAGGAAAACTAATAAGTAATTAATGTTCACTGTAATTTTTTCATATATTGATTAATTACTCTCACCATTGCACTACTCTATAAAATCTGATGTTATCATGTTTTTCTTTGTCGAAGTAGAACTAAAGTTCATGTCGATAGTCATATCTGCAACTATATTAAGATCAGGAATTTCTCGTCTAATTTTATTATAAATAACACCAGATTCAGCAAAAATATTTAGGTCAATTTGAAGTAATGAAATTTGAATTTTTTGTGACATTGTCATATTTACTTGAAGAGTTTATAAAAAAAAAAAATTACACAAAATATGTAGGAAAGCTAAGGTGGGAAAAATTGAATTTCTTCAAATTTTGGTTCAATTCATCCTGAAAAAATTTGGCTCAAAAATTTAAATAGTAATCAAAATGCATTTCAAAAATTGTAAAGTTACTTGGTTGAAATTTAGCATATGTATCGTTTATAGAATAGTTGACTTCGAAAAAAACATTAAGTAAGAAAAGAATTGTAAACTTACTTAGTTTTTTAATACAACTAAAATTTAAAAAGGTAACATATAAAAATGAACGAAGGGAATATTAATTAGACACTCGTTTCTTGAACTCTAGCTAGTTGGCCTATGATTATTGTTTTTTTGGTACTTAGAACTTAAAACATGTGGAGATCCAAGAATACTAAAAAACTTAAAACATGTGAATATCCAAGAATAAAATCCCTTCAAGATTTTGGCTACGCCTTATAATTAGTCATGCTGCCTGCAAATTAGGCTGAATCTTGATCTATGTTAGTTTGGTGAGAGTGTAAGAGAAAATTAATCAAGACCGCACAACTATAGAAGAGATTAAAGTATAAATAAAACTACTTTTGTTTGAAACTCCATCATAATATGCGTAAGTGTCACATCATCAAGGGATCAAAGTTTTGGAACTACAACACATCATTATAGAGTTTCAATTGTAAAAGTTTCGATCGGTAAAACACTATGCTAGAGTATTTTTGTGTTTTAGTTTGGGGTACATTTTTTTTTTTCGATCCAAGTTTTATTTAATTTTCACATTAAAAAGTGCTGTTTTTCTGTTACAATAACGAGTTTAAATATTTGACAAGTGGCTCAAAAACTGGCCATCTTCCATTCTTGCCACCTCAAAATCTATATTTTTTTAAAACATAAATAGAGGATAGATATATAATACATGTATATGTTATGCATGTTGGATAGACTGCAAATATTTTTGACCTAATTGCTAACGGTGTAAATTTGTATATTGAGGCTTCTATAAAGGGTTATTATATGCACTTTTACCTCTATTTTGTGCTTTTATCTTTTAAATTGTGTCTTTGTAACAAATAATTTTCATGAGGCATAATTTTATATTTTTACATCATAATATCTCGCAAGTATATTCGGACATGACCCTTATTTTTTAAAGAACTTATGCTTCACAAGACATAGACTCAATTGTCAAAGGACAAAAAATTAATAGAATTTTAGGAATGACATAATTTTAATATGAAATTACAATCTATCCCTCTTTAGTTTGTAATTACATTAATCCCTTAAAAAGTAACACAAACCGGATACATAATATGTAGCTTGGATACATTAAAGAGTATCTCGGATACACTATAAAATAAACCGGATACATAATATGTAGCTCGGATGCATTTAAAAACTAGCTCAGATACATTAAAAATTAGCTCAGATACATTATAAAATAAACGGATACATAATATGTAGCTCGGATACATTAAATACTGGCTCGGATACATTAATATAGCTTGGATACATTAAAGAAATAGGAGATTTTACAGGTTTTTAGAAATAGAAGGGGATATTGAAAATAAGGGAAACATAAGACGTGTATTTGAGTAATTTTTTCTAATTTAGTATGAGAAGGGTAAAACGTACAATTGTATGCGTAATAAATGGTTTGTGGCCCAAAAGAATGAAGTAAACTTGTGGGTATGGATCATTTGAGCCCAAAAGTCCAACGAACTAATTTGTTATAGCCCAGTGGGTCAATTGAAGCTCCTTACGACATTTGTGTTCCTCTGTCAGCAGAATTTTCTCAGCCTCACATTACTTGTACACCTCACTAACTTGGCAAATTGAAATCATCAGCAATAATTTGAATGGTCGAAAACCAAATTTCCAAAATCAGTAAGACCCAACTTCAATTTTGCTATAATTTCTTCAAGGTATGCTCTTCTGATTCTTGAAGATTATAATGCTCCTCTGTTTTATCTTGTGGGTTACTCAATCATCAATGTAATGTTTAGTTAAAATCTGGATTTTGGGTTGTTTATTTCCATCTGTTCTGTTGCTAAGTTTCTCTGAACAAAATGCCTTATCTAAATGTCTGGTCTTCAAGAACAAACTGCCTTATCTCTGAACAGGAGTTAGCTTCATCTTCTACTTCAGTTTTTACATGGCGGAGAACTGAAAGTTGGGTTCTTGCATACTCTCTGCCACATAATTCTACCTCTGATCATGTATCTACAAGGAATAAACCTAAGTTCAGAAATCAAGATTTTTGTTTGAGAACAGAATTCGTTCCTTTTCGCCCCCAAAAGAAGGATTCTTTTGGCCCATCTTTTGCTTTGACACAAGCCTCTGAAGAGAAAGATATTCATTGTGATGTAGTAAAACAAAATTCACAATCTTTCACTAGTGGGGAAGGTGGGGTTGAGGGTTTCACTCGTGTTCAATTGGAGGAAAAGGGGGACTTGACGCATAATGTTGAGTATGATGATGATGGTGATGTTGGAAGTGAGGCAGGGAGAGTAAAAGGCGAGAAGGTGGACGTTCGAGCTCTGGCACAGAGCTTGCACTTTGTCAAAACTGCAGATGAGATAGACGAAGTTCTTAAGGATAAGATTGAATTGCCCCTTCAAGTTTACTCATCTATGATTAGAGGTTTTGGTAAAGATAAGAAGCTGAACTCTGCAATGGCACTTGTTGAGTGGTTAAGGAGGAGGAGCAAAGATAATATTGGCTCTATTAGCTTAAATGTGTTCATTTATAACAGTCTTTTGGGCGCCATAAAAGAGGCGGGGAAGTATGATTTTGTTGATAAAGTCATGGATGATATGGTCTCAGAAGGAGTGCAGCCTAATGTTGTGACGTACAATACTCTAATGAGAATTTATATAGAACAAGGTCGGGAACTTGAAGCTCTCAATCTTTTCAGGTTGATGCCAAAGAAGGGACTCTCTCCTAGCCCTGCATCCTATTCCACTGCCTTGTTTGCTTATCGGACACTTGAAGATGGATCTGGTGCTATAACTTTCTTTGTCGAGACACGAGAGAAATATCAAAATGGTGAAATAGGAAATATTGAGGAAGAAAATTGGGAGGATGAATTTGCCAAGCTTGAGAATTTCATAGTTAGAATTTGCTACCAGGTGATGCGGCAGTGGCTGGTAAAGGGCGAAAATGCAAACACCAATGTTCTGAAACTACTAACGGATATGGATAGGGCTAGGCTCCAACTAAGTCGTGCAGAATATGAACGTCTAGTGTGGGCATGTACTCGTGAAGAACATCATGTTGTTGCAAAAGAACTGTATAATAGGATAAGAGAGAGGGATACAGAGATTAGCCTATCCGTTTGCAACCATATTATTTGGTTGATGGGTAAGGCGAAAAAATGGTGGGCAGCTCTTGAAATTTATGAGGATTTGTTGGATAAGGGGCCTAAACCAAACAACATGTCATATGAACTGATAGTTTCTCATTTTAACATACTGCTGAGTGCAGCCAGAAAAAGAGGTATTTGGCGATGGGGTGTTAGGTTGCTGAATAAAATGGAAGAGAAGGGGCTTAAACCAAGCAGTAGGGAATGGAATGCCGTCCTTGTTGCCTGTTCCAAGGCTTCAGAAACATCTGCTGCAGTGCAGATATTTAGGAGAATGGTAGAGAAAGGTGAAAAACCGACAGTTATCTCCTATGGAGCGTTGCTCAGTGCACTAGAGAAAGGCAAGCTCTATGATGAAGCCCTTCAGGTTTGGAAACATATGATCAAAGTGGGCATCGAGCCAAATTTGTATGCCTATACTATTATGGCATCAATTTACACTGCTCAAGGGAAATTTAACATAGTTGATTCTATCATCAAGGAGATGGTTACTACTGGAGTTGAGCCTACAGTTGTTACATTCAATGCTATTATCAGTGGATGTGCTCGAAATGGCATGGAAGGTGTTGCATACGAGTGGTTTCAGCGTATGAAAACTCAAAACATAACCCCCAATGAGGTCAGCTATGAAATGCTAATTGAGGCTCTTGCGAATGATGGCAAGCCGAGGCTAGCATATGAGTTGTATGTGAGGGCTCTAACTGAAGGCCTGAGTCTTTCTACCAAGGCTTATGATGCAGTCATGTCGTCTACACAGGCATATGGTGCGACTATTGATCTCAGCATTCTTGGCCCTCGTCCACCAGAAAAAAAGAAAAGAGTGCAAATCAGGAAAAGCTTGTCTGAATTCTGTAATATAGCCGATGTTCCTAGAAGAAGCAGGCCCTTTGACAAAGAAGAAATTTTTTCTGCTCAGACAAAAGGAACATGATAAGCACAACTTTATATTGCTTGTGTGTGTAAGTCTGCTCTTGAAAGTCCTACTCAAAGGCATACAATTCATTGTTTATATGTTGTGCTGCTTTCAACAAAGAGTATATACTTCCTCTTGTGTAAAGCTACATTAGTTGATTGACTTTAGATGCAAAATCAGGCTTGTCCCATTTACCTTTTCACCTCTTTTCTGGATTCAAGCATTCATCTTTTCTCTGGCACTTCCAATATATGAACCACTCCATTATATTATTATACAATGCCTCCCTTTATTTTGCGAATGAAATTCAGTCTAATGTCTCCCTAAAGAGAGAGCTGGTTCAAAACTCAGCCAAGACACAAAACACTAGGTGATTCATCTCATTTGTCCTAACCTTGGTGGATACAGTTTATTGGTACCTATTGCCCTGTGGAATTAGTCTAGGAACGCGAAAACTGGTTCGGACACCACGGTCATTAAAAAAAAAAAAAAAGAAAGAGAGAAATGGATGCCTGGAAAGTTTCGTTCTTGATCCGCTCTGCTAATATTGTTCCCTTTGTACTGAAAAAAGTTGAAACCCTTTAGAGTTGTTTCCATAGAATTTCAGGCTGACAGGGCATATTATATTCTTCTAGTACAAGTACCAAAAAGCTTGCTAGAATCAATTACTTGCGTAGCTTCACTTGACAAATGTTTGATCTAGGTATTTATTGAACTAATTTTTTTTTGTCAGACTACTTGTTTTTGTCCGAAATAAATGATTTTTTGACATTTTTCTAAATCAATTACTCTCTTTGTTCATTTTTAATTGTTATGTTGTGCCTTTTAATAGTCAATTTGATTAATTTTTAAAGTTAAATTAGATTACATAAATTTGATATTTTAAACAAAAAATTAGATATTCAAAAATTATACGAAAAGTACTATAAATACCAATTTTTGCATATCAAAAGGAAAATGATTTGATATACATTAACAATAGTGACTCATATATACTTTTACCGTTAGATAAATAAAAAAAAATCATGTAAGTTTACTTAATTCTTTTGCAAAGTTGAGCGATATATATGATCTTTTTGACACATGAATTTTTTTTTCTTTTTTTTAATTCAACGAATAATTTAAATTTATTATTTCACTTATCTTCTAATACTATAATTTTATGAATGACGCCTGATTTTCTTTTGCAACTATGAAAAATAAATTACAATATAATTGGAAAAAATAGTCATAGAACTTTTTTCTTTGTTTATTCACTTCTTTTTCTTTTCTCATATTTTCACACGTGAAATATAAACTTTAAAATGGCGAGCGATGAATAGGAACTATGGGAGTATTATATTACGACTTTCGATATCTAGCCTATTATTATTATTACTCCCTCCGTTCCATTTTATGTGGCAAGGGCACGAAATTTAAGAAATAAATGAAAACTTTGAAATATTTACCAAATTGTCCTTTAAAAAGTAGACTCACTTTTCTCTCTCCTCATAAATGTATTGGAGTATTATTTTAAAATTAAGTGGGACCAACAAGGATAAAAGATGAATTGTACCTTTAAATACTTACCATATAAGGAAATGTAACATTCTTTTTGGAACTGACCAAAAAGGAAATAGTGCCACATAAAATGGGACGGAGGGAGTATTATCTATTACTCCCTCCGTCCCATTTTATGTGGCAACATTTGACCGGGCACGGAGTTTAAGAAATAAATGAAGACTTTGAAATGTTTATCAAATTGCCCTTTAAAAGGTACACTTACTTTTCTCTCTCCTCATAAATGTATTGGAGTACTATTTTTAAAATTAAGTGGGACCAACAAGGGTAAAAGAGTAATTGTACCTTTAAATACTTACCATATAAGTAAATATGACATTCTTTTTTAGACTAACCAAAAAAGAAATGGTGCCACATAAAATGGAACGAAGGGAGTAATTATATTTACTGAAGCAAGTGAAGTAAGTTAAAAGTCTAATCAGAACAATTATTTTATTATTATTATTATTGTTATTTATCTTTTTGGAGTTCCCGAGGAACAATTAGGACAACTCAATACGAAAATTTTTATTCTGTGCGAGGCACAAATAGTGTCAGTTGTGCGAGGAGGCCTTTTTGGCTTGCCATTTGTATATGTGGGGCCCATACTGTATTTATTCATTTCCTCGGTTTTCTCTTTCAATTTTAATCTTTTCTTTTACTTGCATTTTCTTTTATGGTTGCAACTTTTATTGTAATTTTATTTTGATAAAGAAACTTTGAAATTCACCCCCGATATATATATATTATTTATTTGAGGGAAAATTAAAGTGATATGTTAGAAAAATTAAATTTAAATTTAATTTTTTTTGGATGAATTCAAAGAAATTGAAGATAGTGAAATTAAAAAAGTAAATTGAATTCTCACCAATAAAGTAAAAATTCACTTAATTATTTTAATTATTTAAATTTTAGTCAAAAATTTATTTTTTGAGATTTCAATTTTAATCACTCAATTCTGAATTGCCAAATATATTTTTATTTTTATTTATTCTATAACCACTTAATGTTTTTAATATTTAATATTAATAAAAAAATTCGTTCTTTCATTGTATCTTTTTTCAATGCAAAAATCCATTTTTTATTTTATCTTTGCATCTTCTAAAGCTTTTTTTTTTTTAGTTCTACCTCTCGGTGAATTTTTTTTTTATTCATACTACTATTATTTTGTGTTTTCACAAATTTATTTGGTTAATTTTTTTTTATATTAATTATATCTTTGTAAATAAACAAATAATTTTATATAATTATTTTTAATCAATATCGAGAAAAAAAATAATATCAAAATATTAGAAATAGAATGAGTCCGGCAAGATTTTTTGAATTTCAGATTTTTCATGAATAAAGTTATTTAAGTGGAAGTATAAAATTTGGAAGAATTTGTAAGAAAAGAAATTAAAGGAAAAAAAGTAAGAAATAGAAAAAGAAAACATTAAAAGGTAGAGAGAGAAAGATGAGTTTGGCCATTTTTCTGAAATGGATCCACTTGGTAAAATATAAATGGACCTAATACAACTTTTGTCTGCTATATCATACTTGTGCCTCATGCGTAATAAAAAATTTCACTCAATACTGAAGACTTTTGGACATCTCGACCAGACAATTCTAGATAATATTTAATATTTCTACAGTTCACTTTTAATTGTTATAATTTCAATTTTTAGAGTTAAACTATAAAAAAATTGACTAATATTTTATAATGTATTTTTTCATCATATTGATATGCAAAAACTTGCAATTTATAGTACTTTTCATATAGTTTTTGAATATCTAATTTTTTTTATTTAAAATGTCTTATTAATAATCTAACTTAACTTTAAAAATTAGTAAAATTAATTTTTAAAAAACGCAACATGACGATTAAAAATGGATGGAGGAAGTAATTTTTTTTTCTCTATACATACAGTAATTTTTTTTCTGGAACTCTGATATTATTTCATTTTATAAAATGTTTTCACAAACATAAAAATACAGATCCATTTAATAATTAAATATTCAACTTTGATGCTATAATGTAGTATGACTTCCAACAATCAATATAATTATTTTCATCGTGACAGCATATGTATATATATATATATATATATATGTATATGTATTATTAAGTGTAGATGTGAATGATGCCCTTCTGGCAACCAACAGCCACGTTATTAAGTCAAACATTTATAAGATATGTTTTTGAGTGAATTGAACTCTTATGTGTTTCACCAAACAAATTGTTTTTGTCGTATTTAGAAATCGAAAGTTTTCGTATGGTTTTTGAACACTAACATAATCGAAAATATTTTATAGATGCTTGATCTAGTTTTTTGAAGGCTATTTTTTTTTAGTACATATAAATCAAGCCTCAAGGGTTTCTGTACAATTTTTGACATATCTAAAATATTTTATAGCATGTTTGGTCAAGATTTTTGAATAGTACTAAATTATTTCCTCCGTCTCAAAAAGAGTGGTCTGATTTGACTTGATACGGAGCTTAACAAATTAACGAAAACTTTTGAATTTTATGGTTCTAAATTAAAGTTATGTCAAATTACAAAATTGTCATTAATCTTGTAGTCTTAAACATGCCACGTGGAAAACTAAAAGTAAAATGTTACCAAAAAAAAGGTCATTATTTTTTAAACAAATTTAAACAAACTAAAAAGAAAATGAGGTTATTCTTTTTGAAACAGAGGGAGTATTATTTTTTTCTAAAAGCATGTTCTTACATCTCCAATAATATTTCTCTAATAATGTATACTCGGCCAGACAAGTTGACTTGCTACTGAAAATTGTAGAATCTCAAATTACAAAAATCCAGGCTGTTATTTTCAGCAAAGCTGGAAATTTTTTACATTTATATTTTTTTATATGGAAAAAAAGAAGAAGATAATAAAGGAATATAATTTAATGGTGTCTAAAGAAAAAAAAAATTGAATGTGGTCCCTTTTCTAAATACTATCAACTCTTTTTTTTTTTTGAAAAAATCTTTTTCTTTTCTTTTCTGCAAACTCAAAACGCATTGGTAACTGCTTTTTTTTCCCAATAATTTGTCAGTTAGCCAACTTTTATTCAAAAATCCTCAAAACCCATATCCAAATCTTCATCTTTGTTTCCATTTTACGTCCTGATTACGGAAAGACTCAATTTTTCCCCAAAAAGTGTTATTTTGAGAAGCAAAATCCGAGAGTTTTGGTTGCATTTTCCAAGATTAATTGATTTGTGAAAAGGGGTTGTACCTTCTTAGTGATTGTGTAAAGATCGAGTGGTTCTTGATTTAGCGAAGAATAAGAATGGAACCTCCAAGGGGGGTTTTTGCTTCTGTGTGGAACTTCATTCGTTTCTTACCTTACTTCATTAGCCTGCTTATTTTGGGTGTCTTGAAAGGTTCTTCTTCTTCAATTACACTCCTATTTACATGTTACTGTTGTCTCTTCTTTCCTTTTCTCAATTAGCATACAGTTTTCATTTTCTTGTTTTTCATCTCTGTTACTTTGTCATGTCTTCTTCATTCCTGTTGCTTTAAAATGATTTTACTTGATCTGAGAAACAATCTCTCTATCTCCCAAGGGTAGGGGGGTAAGGTCTGCTTACGATCTATACTCCCCAGATCCCACTTGTGAGATTCCACCAGGTAAGTTGTTGTTGTTGTTGTTTTACTGTTCCAAAGCTAATCTCCGTGATTGTGAATAGAAATGACTGGTTTGTGCTACTTACTCTTTGCAGGTGTCATTGTGTTCCCTATCGTCCTTATTATACTCACTGTCGGAAACTGTTCCCTTATTTTGGGTCTTTGGCCAGTGCACCTGTTCTATACATTTTACTGTATATGGAGGTGCCTTCTTAAGCGATTGTTTCTCATGGTTAACCTTATGTGTCTAAAGATACTCTTTAATGACTTCCACCTTGTTTGATGAATTGCAGCACAAAGCAACTAGGTCCAGCTTTAAAATTTTTGATAAGCATATGTGCCCTTGTTATTTTATATTTATGGCCGTTCATTGCAATTGCAACTAGCATTATTGGCGGGGCGGCTTATGGCTTCCTTTCACCAGTGTTTGCCACTTTCCAAGCTGTGGATGGAAGGACGAGTAATGCCTTCTATCACAGTATATATGTATGTATTAATGATTCCTGTATCCTACACTGTTGATATCTCATATCTCATTTTGCCTTTGACTTTGAGTTTGTGAATTGGTTCACTGTGATGGTAGGATGGGACCTGGGACACGGTGAAAGGAAGCTTAACCATTGTTAGGGATTTGAAGGATGTC
>JAJOOR010009147.1:0-20722 GCA_036250505.1 Solanum acaule
GGAGTTCCTCCCGATAGGGAAATCGACTTTGGAATTGATCTACTTCCAGATACCCAGCCTATTTCTATCCCTCCTTACAGAATGGCTCCAGCTGAGCTTAAGGAATTGAAAGAGCAGTTGAAAGACCTTCTAGATAAGGGCTTCATCAGACCTAGTATTTCGCCATGGGGTGCACCAGTGTTGTTCGTAAAGAAGAAAGATGGTTCTCTCAGAATGTGCATTGACTATAGACAGTTGAACAAGGTCACAATCAAGAATAAGTATCTTATTCCCAGGATTGATTACTTGTTTGACCAACTTCAGGGTGCTAGTCATTTCTCAAAGATAGACCTCAGATCAGGTTATCATCAGCTTAAAGTCAGAGATAGTGACATTCCAAAGACAGCCTTCAGAACTCGGTATGGTAATTATGAATTTGTAGTCATGTTATTGGACTAACCAATGCTCCTGCAGCTTTCATGGATTTGATGAACAGAGTGTTCAAGCAGTATTTGGACTTGTTCGTCATCGTCTTTATTGATGACATCCTCATTTACTCTAGGAGTGAGGAAGAACATGCAAGTCACTTGAGAGTGGTTCTGTAAACTCTCAAAGATCACCAGTTATTTGCGAAATTTAACAAGTACGAGTTTGGTTGCAAGCAGTTGCTTTCCTTGGGCATATTGTGTCTAGTGAAGGGATTCGAGTAGATTCCCAGAAGATAGAAGTGGTGAAACAATGGCCCAGACCTACCTCAACTACAGATATCAGGAGTTTCTTGGGTTTAGCAGGTTATTATAGAAGGCTTGTGGAAGGATTCTCATCCATAGCCTCACCATTGACTAAGTTGACTCAGAAGATGGTCAAGTTTCAATGGTCAGATAATTGCGAGAAAAGCTTTGCAAAATTGAAAACTAGGTTGACTACAGCTCCTGTCTTGACTCTACTAGAGGGTTCAGATGGTTATGTGATTTGTTTTATTAAAGAATAATATATAAGAGAAAAATGACTGAGTTTCTGAAAAATCGATTAAACTTATGATTTAAGAGAAATCGAATTTCCAAAAAAACCAGAGTCGCCACTTAATTTTTAGTAAAAATCAAGAAAAAAACTTGAGATTTTCAAATGACTTAAACAGATAAAATCAATTGAAAAATGAAAGGGTTCGAAGTTCAATGTACATTCCGAGAAGGTGTTAGGCCCTCAAAATGTCCGCTAACTTGCGGTTGACCGGCGATTTGACTAAAATAACTTTGACTAATTTTGAGAAAATATTAACTAAGAAAACTCATTTTTTATTTTTATTATTTTTTATTTGGAAATAAAATGAACTAAAAGGTTTTAAGAATATAACTCATATGACTTTTTTTGGGGGGAATTTAATTAAATAAAACCAATTCAAATAAAAGGTTAGTCAAATACAAATAATCAAATAAATATTGCTATAGCCCATTTTAACTCGAGGTTCAAATGGTGTACAACATATTGGTGAATCTTAAAATTATTTTAAAGAGTCACCACCTAATTATGTTAAAGGTGAATTAGGACGCCTATTTTGCTAAAGTTATGCTAAATTAACTCTATATTAAAGTCTACTTAACCTTGTGAGATTCTAGGTAAGGGTTCTAATTTATATTAAAGGGAAGGGGTAAGGCAGCCTTTAAAATCTATTAAAAACAGTTAACCGGCCAAACTTAATTAATTAATTAGGCCAAGTGTAAAAGAGTAAAAATTTTGTAATGATCAAGTATTGAAAAATCGTATTTGATAATTGAAAAGATATTTCTTAAGAAAATCTATATTGTTGGAAACGTTAAAAAAAAAAAATATTATGTAAACATAAAACTTCTTTGAATACTTAAACTTATAATATTACTACGTTAATGATATCTTATAAAAACAAAGGTATAATCATTAGAAAAACTCAAGCATTTTATCTTAAAATACTTTTAACTGTTTGAAGACTAAATATACAAAAAAATATATAAAAAAAAAGGAACTTCAGTTTTAAAAATATTATTACGACTCTTTCATTCTAAGAAATCTTGAACTCTAATCTACCCGATAAAATAAGCTACTACTAGCATACTACATAATATGTCATACACAACAAGTAATAAAATGTAAACAACAAGCAGTAGTTAAGAGTAGATAAAAAAAAAACACAAAAGAGATGCACAAAATAAATTAGCGAAAATAGAGAAAAGGGAATATCCGCCACTTTCTCCTAGTCCCTCATTTGTTCCTGTTTGGATGAAGTTTCTAGGGAGCAAGAGCCACGAACAAAGATGTAGATGCACGAGGTCTCATGGTGACATCGAGTCTTAAAGTGAGACTCTTCGACTCCGATGTTCATGTAAAAAAAATAAAAAAATAAACAAAGATAAAAGATTAGTTAAGCAGAAAAATAAACTTACGGCTATTAATTCATACTAAAATAAAAAAAAGGAAACAATAGCAATAATATATTTAGCTCATGCCAGTTTTACAAACAAACCCAATGAATAATTCTAAATAGAAGCAGAGAACTAAAGTATCATTTTAAAATATATATTTTTTATTTTGTTAGCACTAAAGATAAACAGATTCGGAAGCCTAGATCAGTACATATTTGTCCAAACTTTTCATTTCTGGTAAATGTAAAAGAGAACAAAATTTGAGTTACTAACATGACTATACAAGTTAATAAGCAGATTTAAACATGATTAAGAGCAGGAAACTATTATATGTTTTCTACTATGATCTATTGGCACACAATATATATGATACTCAAACTAGAAATGTTCTGTATGAACTCAAAACATAATTTTCAGCCTACTATAAATAGTTCTTAGAACTAAACTATGATGAATACATGTTGCATAGCCAACAAATATTTTACACAAAAGAATAATTTCATGCTCAAGACATGGTAGCAATCAAACAAGAAGAAATGAATCAGTAGCTATTTCATAATATTTAAATACAAAATCTAAACGAAATATGAATGCCACTTTGAACAGATAAGAGTGAAAGGGAATGATGATGACCTGTTTTGGGGCAGTGAACTAAGACAACGAGCAGAGGACGATGATTTTTCCACCACGAAAAACTTGAACACGAACGATAGTCAAGGAACTGGGCAAAAGTCCTAGCAGTTGGAGCGTATTTCGGGTGTATTGCTACTCGTTCCTAAAGGCTGTTCTCTGTACTTCTGCCAATAAAACTTGCCTTGCATTTTTGTTCCCAAAAAATTCCCCCCATAAATGAATAGAAGAGATGATTATATAGGGGAAATTAGGGTAGATTTTGGGGGGAATCCGGTAGAAATTTGGGGCCAATTCCAAAATTCAAAATTCGAATTCCTTCACCAATTCGGACAAACACCTTTTCCTTGGGGTTTTGACTCATTCCAAAAGGGGAAAGGGGGACGGAGCGCGTGCCTGCTACTGGTACAAATTGGAAAGGGACGGGAGGAAGAGGACACAACGATTGGGCCTCGCGATTCCGGGCTGATTCGCTATTGGACTGCGCTGCTTTGGGGTCGATTCTCGCTGGGCCGGTACCGCTCACGATTTGCTACTGGATTTCTAGGTTTCGTTTCTGGGTTTGGAATTTGCTGGGTTTCTTCACTTCAGCAGTGGAGAAGAAGAAGAGATGTGGTGGGGTCGGTTGGGTATTTAGTTGTTGTACAATGTATGTATTGTAAAGGGAATGGGCCTAGGAATTAGGAGTTGGATTTGGCTTAATTGGAAGACAAAACAAACAAACAAAAAAGAAAGGGTTTTGGGCTGATGGAATTGAGAGATAAAAGGCCCAAGACTTTGGTCTTTGATATGGCCAAGTAAGTCACTAGTTTAGCCACAATAAATTGTAATTGGCCAATTTGAGGTTACGAACTTAATCAAATTGAACTCATTCGCGAATTCGGCTAAATATAAATCAGATGAATTAATATAATTAATTTAGGAGCTTCCCATCTTAACAAAATAAAATAATTAATTCAACTATAAACCAATTGATTTTTAAAATCAACCATAATTTAAACTAAACTAATTTTAGTGGAATATTTTAAAATAAAATCTTTCGAGATGATTTTCAAATATTTGTGAAACATATCGATTATATCTATGAAACTATATTTGATATTTACAAATTATGAAAATCGACTAAGATCACCTAAAATGACTTTGAAAGTTTTTTTATTTTTATTTTTATTTTATAAAACTAATTATCCTAAATCATTTGGAAATTAAGAAGCTCGAAAATTAATTATTATCGGGGAGGGTCAAAATTGAGTGTCAACATAAAGAAAAACCATTTTTATTTCTAATTAATCAAAACAATTTAGCTTATAATCTTAAAGAGAAAGCTGAAAAAAACAAACTTAGGGAAACATAGGAGGGGGATTAATTCTGAAAACATAGAACTGCCATAAACAACCGAGATACCAAAACGAAATTATCAAATTCACAATTTCTCAATGCAAAATTTGTAACAACACATTTAGCAGCTATGGCATCAAATTATCCACATAATGAGGCATTCGTATTTACAGCAACAACAGAAACTAAGTAACAAAGCATAATAAACAATATAGGGCATTTAGAAGAATTAAATTTAAAGAAATGAAATTACTAAAAGAAGAGAATACTAAGTTCATCTAACAAATAAAGTAAGAAACAATTTTAACTGAATTAAATGAAGATTTGAAAAGGATATACCTTTCTCGGAGCAGCGAACGGGAACTAGACGAGCATGGAAGCGACTTCACCACCACTGAAATATGATTCCGAGAAACTTCCGTGTTCAAGACATGAGCAAGAAGACTGAACAAAAATTTGAACTCTCACTCTCTGGTTTCAAGACCTATCCATAAGTATTTTATATAAAGCTGTATAGCTAGCAATTTTACTGTAATTTCGTCGTCTCTAATGGCAGCTCTCTCCAATGTATATTTTTTCCAACCCCAAATAATGAAGAAGAAGAGACTATTTATAGATGAAATTAGGGCTGAAAAAAAAGGGGGGAAATCGGGAGGGAGAATTTGGAATTCGAAATTCGAATTTCCTAGAGGATAAGGGACGAGCTGGAATTCGTACTATTCCTAACGGAAAAACGATTTGGAACGCTTGATTCTCGAGCAAGGACGAGGGAGCAAAGAGATGGGGACGCGCGGACGATTCTCGAACGGTTCTTGTACGGAGATGGACACGTCGAAAGGAGAGGACGACCCGACTGGATTTGGGTCGATTTGGTAGCTGGGTTGGACGAGTTTCTGGGTTTCTTCCTTCTGCTGGACTGCGCGAAAAGAAGAGTAACAGGGGTCGTTTGGTATTATTTGTTGTATGTTTTGTTGTTGATGGGTTGCTGGAAATGGAATTGGGTTTGCTAAAAGAAATTGGCCCAAAGGTTGTTGAATTGGGTTGGCTGGAAAAATGGGCTGGGTCTAAATTAAGAAGAACAACTTTCACATATAGCAAACATAAAAATCATATTTATATGTTATAGCTATAGTTTGCATAATTGCGCTCCATAGCAAATTTTATGTTTGTTATGGAGCTTTTAATTTGTATAATTTGCTAGATACATCCAATTTTATACAAATTGTTCAGTTTTTTTGTATAAATTCATTTATACATTGTAATTTGTATAATAACATCTGTATTTGTATAATTGTAAGTGTATATGATGAAAATATATGTATTTGTATTTGTATATACACTTTTCTCTCGCTTTATACAAACACAAATGCATTTTATACATTTTATACCGAAATGTATGAAATGACTAATTGTATACCGAATCAGATGACAAAAAAATGAAATGTGTGCTGCGAATTACAAATAAAATAAACTATAGCTATAACATTTAATTTGAATTAATAGTTTGCTATTTCATACAATTTTCCCAATTAAGAATGGGCTGAGTTTGAAAAGAAAATAATGGTAGGAAATGACACATATATACAACTGATAATTCTAATTAACAATAAATAGCCCAACATTAATTAGCATTTAATAGACAAATAAAAAATAAGCATAAAATAGCCCAAATTAATAAATAACATTTTAATAGTTTTTCTTTTGTTTTCCTCGTATAACCAATCATCACTAAACAACAAAAATAACGGAAACATAAAAAATTATATATACAATACACAACCGCCTAAAACCGTAAATTATGTATTTTCATATGTTTTTTTGTTCGTTACTTGATAAAAAAAATTCCAATTGTATACTTGATGATTGTATATACCTAAAACAATGGTGTATTCATTCACTTACTTAGTATTAGTATACGTTTATAGCTATGTTATCCCCTTCAGTGTATACATATTTAAAAATCAAACACTTTATGTATTCATTAACTTATAATATGTATATATTGCATTGAAGATTTTTTTTTAAATCATGAACATCATATATGCATTGCATTCATGTATACATATTCGTGTATTCATTCACTCAAAATTTGTATACATTCCAAATTCTTTTTTCAGTGTGTAAATGAGGATTGCACATGAAATTTAAAATGCTCAATAACAAACACACAAGTCGAATTGGATA
Source organism: Solanum acaule (assembly GCA_036250505.1). Taxonomy (NCBI): domain Eukaryota; kingdom Viridiplantae; phylum Streptophyta; class Magnoliopsida; order Solanales; family Solanaceae; genus Solanum; species Solanum acaule. Next base: position 6,528 of record JAJOOR010009147.1, read on the forward strand.
ACAAGAAGAACTTACATGGCTAAAATTCAGAGTTATGGATGGAGAACCACAAAATTAGAATCAGAATCTTTTTTTTTTAATGAATAATCCTAGGGATAACTTTCTTAAACATGACAATTGATACCTACAATCAATTACCATTATGTAAATTTTTGCCTAAATTAGATATAACCTTCAATTTCAAAAATTAGAACCCCCAAAAAAATTGAACGACAATACAAGAGGGGGATCAAACATAGGCTAACAGTTAGAGAAATTGACGAGTAGACATCAACAAACCATCAAAGATTTAAAAGCGAAAAAGAAAAAATAGACACTATGGACGAATATTTTTATAGAACTCAAATATGTAAAACTAATAAACAGAAAGTAAACCATCTTTTACTCAAAGTAATGAAGAAGAAGAAAGAATTGAATAAATATTTACATAATCAATAAAAATAACACAATTCAAAAGAATCGTGTGTATGGAAATGAAGAGAGAAAAAAGGAAGAAAAAAACCACTTCCCAATAAAAAGGACACCATGTTGCCACCTCCTAAAATTATTTAATTTAATTAAAAAAGAATTTCCCAATATGTGGGCTACTAATTGCAAAATTTAATTTTTTAAAATTCTTTTTTATCAAAAAATAAAAAAGGGTTATATGTTGCCAATTAGTAAAATAGGATGTCATGCTGTGCCATTTTTTCAAATTTAAATGGGCTAGAATTTAGTCTTACAATTGGGTTTAAGGTGAGGTAAAAGATAGGGTTAAATCTTGGAGTTTAACAAATAGCCAAATTGAGTTTAATTGGTGATTCGGCTAAAAACTAAATAAGACAAATTAATATAATTAACTAACGAGCTTCTTAATCTTAACAAAATAAAAATAATTAGCATAATTATAAACTAATTATCTCAAAATATAAACTATTAATTAATTAAACTAATTAACCAAATATTTAATGAAGGCAAAATCTTTTTGAGACGGTTTTCAAATATTCTAAAAATATACTAATTAGTTTAAAACATATTTATTATTTAAAATATAATAAAAATGACTCAAATTATTTTAAGAACTTGAAAAAATATTTTGAATTTTTATAAAATTAATTATTTCAAATCGTTCGAAATTAATAAAGCTCGAAAATTAATATATATCCTGAAGGTCCAAATTGGGTGTCAACAAGTCTATTTCGAAACTTTATTAAAAGTCTTTAAACAGTTTCCTCAACTGTGAAAATGTTTAACTCACCATTTATCATATATTCCATGTCATGTAAGACATGCCTGTAGTTCTACATAAAAATGACGTCTTCTTCACCATGTCTTACTCATTTTTTACGCCTTCATTTGTAGTTCCACCCTCGGATTTCCCCGATTTCTGAATGGATCTGCTTTCTCCTAATGGACTCTGTGGATATTGTTGCCAACGGAATATTCAAATTCAAAGGCTGAAGCACTTGATCCAACTCATTCCACTCAAGTTCTTCGACATTACCATTTTCATATTTCACCTTGAACCGACCAACTTCCCCATCAAATTCAGTAATTTCCCCATAGTAATATTTGTTCCCAAACAACTTACGAACTTCTCTTCCTTCAAACCATGGACCAATAACAATGTCAAGTGATTCTTCTGCTGCATCAGTAATTGTTGGTAAGGGAGAAAAGGTGTCAACAATTGAAGAAACGGGAGGCAACCCGTTAATAACAACAGCCGGCTCTCCAAGTACTAAAGACTCCTCCTTGTCGTCATTGAACTGATAATCCATTTCAAGCCGTCCTTTCTAATCAACCTTGTCAACAAATGATTATGTTCCTATTATAAATGGAGCTTCTCATTTTTAAATAACAAAAAATAGACGAAACATCAATTTATATGCAAACAATAATCTAAAACACTTGGTAACCAATTGCCTATTAGCAACAACGAAGTCCAGCAACATGCGTAAATATTATGTTTTCTTATTAAAATATGAATAACATTATGAAGATATTTGACATTTGCTACCTATTTGTATGTGAAAGTAGGCTAATTCCTATCGTTGCGAGAAGGAAGCAAAGTCACTCACTACACAATTCATGGAGTTCAAGAAAACCGATGAGAAACTGAATATACTTCTACCATTCAGTATTTATATCAAAGTGTAGCAAGTTCAGATGGAACAAATGATACTAATGAGTTTTTTAGATGTACTCCCCTCTAAGTTTGAGATTACCTCTCTCAAAGTTGTTTTCAGCGGGTGTTACACACACAGAGAGAGTACTCCATCCAATCAAGAGACCAAAAGGAGGAGGAAGAAATAATGTAGGGAGATGGAACAACAACAATGATGTAGATAAATGGAAAAATAACAATGATGCAGTGTAGGAAGGCGGAACAACATCTATAATGCTCGGAGATGGAACAATAATAAAATAGGAGATAATGATCTTGGGAGATAGAACAATAACAAAGGAGGAGACAATGACAAATACTTGTCGCTATTGTAAGTAACCCGGGCATATGAAGCAAAATTGTAAGAAATTACAGATTCGCATCCAACAAATTCTTACTGCGACTATTATTGCTTCTTCTAGGTCACCTTCAACTATTACATTTTCCAACCAATGAGTACGCCAAATTTACAAGGTATAAGGAATCAATAAAAGAAACCACTCTAGACCCTGCCCTTACTAAGTCAGGTAACAAATGCCTCATTTCTTTCTGAAACAACAAGATCATTGATTCGACTCCACAAATCACATGACAAGTATCCCAAAACTTTCTTAAAATTCTGATCACATGAAGCACTATCCCTTGTTACCATAAATGATGGGTCTTATTATACCTTTAATCTGATTTATGTGAGTAAACTTATCAAAGAACTAAAATGTTTGTCTCATTATTTCCCAATTATTTTACTTTCTAGGATCTTATGACGGAGCAAATTATTGGTAAAGGACATGTATCTGATGGTCTCTACATTCTTGATGCATGGGTTCCTACATCAATTGTTTACTCAATTATTGTTCTCATCATTTGAAGTGCGTTGTCAATTGGGACATAATTCTCTACCAATTTTGAAAAAATTATGTCCTCAGTTTCAAAATGTACCTTCAATCGACTTTGAGTCTTGTCACTTTGCACTCATTAAGTCCTCGAATAATAATGGGACTGATTTTGCTTTAGAATTAGTTCATTAAGATAATTAGGGACCATTTCCCAATGTGTCTAAGGTTGGGTTCAAATATTTTGTTACTTTTGTGGATGATTTTTCCTGAATGATATGGATTTGCTTTATGAAAAATTATTCTGAAGCGTTCTTCCATTTCTCTAATTTTTGTTATGAGAGACACAATTTAATGCCTTTATATAGTGATTGAGGAGTGACAATGCTAAAGAATTCATGTCAACATCGCTTAAGAACAACATGAATCAATATGGTATTCTTTATCAATCTTCGTGTATGGATACACCCTCTCAAAATGGAGTGGCTGATAGAAAAATGGAGTGGTTGATAAAAAAACACTAGACATTTGCTTGAGACTGCTTGTGCTTTGTTATTCCAAATGAAGTTACCTATGCAATTTTGGGCGGATGTGGTATCCACAACTAACTTTTTAATTGATCGCATTCCATCTAGAATTCTTAATGGTGATATTCCCTATGATTTTCTCTTTTCTAATAAGCCACTATTTTCGTTAGAGTCAAGGGTGTTTGATAATTATTATCCTATGAACCCTAAAATGATGAACTATGATTTTCTCTAAATGTAAATCTTATGATGCTGCTACAGAGGTAGACCCAAAGCAAGCTGTGTGGATTATTAGGAAAATCCTCAAAGAAAAAGAGACAGTAGCACAAGCTGGGTACAACCATGAAGAATTTGTCCAAAGCAGGAGCTTCCTGATCAAAATCATGTATAATGCTCTGAGAGGAAGCTTACCAAAAGTTAGCTGGGAAAGACTAGAGTGCAACAATTTTGGTTATCCCAAATGGATATTTCACTTAACAATGGTGGTTCATGGTAGGTTATACACAAGGGATAGACTAGCAAAGTGGAAAGTCTCCACCAGTGCGACATGTCCACTGTGTGAAGATGATGAGGTATCCACAAAACATCTATTCTTCCAATGCACATATTCAGCAAACCTATGGAGGAGAAGACTGAAGACTACTATGGAACCAGATTCAAAGATCACCTATCGCCTGGTCATAAGAGGTAGAGTGGGCTACAAACAATGCATTGGGAAGAGACTATGCATGGTATGATACATGTTATTCCAGGTGACAAGAGGTCAATGATACATGTTATGCACAAACTCTTTCGGGATTTGATGCTCCTCAGGTCAATCCCTCTCTAACATAAAATCTTGGCATTCCTATGTCTCGTCGCAAAGGTAAGTGTTTGTGTCAATTAGAAATATACTAATTTTTACTGGGGATAGGGTGAACGGTGCTTATAAAAGAGGGAAATTGGTGATAGGGGGAACATAAGATAAATGGGACATGTTGAGTTAGCGTACATGATCGACTACTGTTTGTCATCTTAAAAAGGGGGAAAATGTAAATCCATTGTTTTGATGATCCTAAAAAACAATGAGACCTGGTACCATGAGTCACACATATTCCATGGTCAGATGGGGAACAACTGTAAAGCTGCCAACACTACCACGGTTGGTGAGCATAGGAAAAATAGACAGAACTCTCAACCAATGGGAGGATACTAGGTTGTTTTTTTCGAAGGATAATATACCTTTGTTGACATTAAACTACCTAGTTCTCACATTGAAGGAATAGGCAAAAAGTGCCTTTTTGTCTCTCTTAAGAAGATCACAAGCTTTCAAGAACTGCAAGGGAGCTGATGGAGTTATCAAGTGTGTATTTAGTTGTTGATCGAGAGTTTGTGTCTTGTGTGTCTCAACTTGTCAGATTCATTCCAAATCTATAAAGGAATATATCATGTTTCTTCCCTATCATTTTAGCCAACAATGAGCATAGTTAGAGTTAACTGTGTGATTGAAGTGTATCTTGCATCTGATAGTTTACATGAAAGACTTGGGACAACTGAAATACTTGGGAATAGAAGCAAGTAGAAGAGGAAGGAAATATTTCCATCCCAAAAGAAGTATATCCTTGACCTTCTTAAGGAAACTGAAAAGTCGACAACCTAGCCTTGTATTACTCCAATTGATCCCAATATACAACCAACTAACAAAGGATGGCGATCCCTTCAATATTCTAGAGAGATACAAGAGATTAGTTGGGAAATACAAGAGATTTGTTTTGAAATTAAACTATCTCACTTTAACTCGCCTGGATATTGATTTTGTAGTAAGTGGTGTTAGTCAATTTTTTAAAAAGACGACTCAGTGGAAGACTGATTTTTGCTAGAGTGCAACTGTTTAAAATCTAAAACATCAGGAGATTGAAATCCATAGTTCAATTAATTGGAAGTGTTGAATATTTGCTTTAGAATTGTAAAGTTTTTATCGCAGTAGTTTTATTAAAATAGACCTAGTCAACTAGTTAGCCCTTTTAATTAGGAGTTGAATTCTATTTGAGTTTTGAATAAATAGTATTTTATAGACTTTAAGAGTTTGATATTTTCAATAGTTCTTTTTGTTTAATTTTAGGTTTAGAAGTTGTACTTTTGTTATAAATTGTATACTTAGACTGCAATGAAAATATATCAATTCAATGTTAATTTATAAGCTTTTTTTTTTTTTTTATTCTTAGTTTTCCACGAATGACCCCATGTTTTTTATTGTGAAAATTATCAATTATGGGCTGTGAGAATGGAAACTTAATCTTTGGGAAGCTGTGGAAGTGGATTATGAAATTAATCCGCTTACAAATAATTCCACCATAGCTCAAATCAAGAGTCACAAGAAAAAGAAAATCACAAAGTCTAAGGCGAAGGAAACTCTGTTTGTTGCTATTTCAACAATTATTTTCACAATAATTATGTCACTCACATCATAAAAAAAAATTGAGATTATATGAAGAAAGAATATGTTGGGTATGAAAGAATTAGATGAATGCAAATATTGAATTTAATAAGAGAATTTGAGAGACAATCAAAAAATACTTTGACAGATTGCTTAGCATTGTGAACAAGATAAAATTACTAGGCACAGAATTTAAAGATTCAAGAACTGTTGAAATAAATCTTGTTACATTTCCCGAAAGATATGAAGCGTGTATAACTACCTTAGAAAATACACAAGATCTGACCAAGATTACTTTGGCAGAGTTGTTAAATTCTTTGCAGGAACATAAGCAAAGAAGAGTTATGATGCAAGAGGTTATCATTGAAGGAGCCTTAACAACTAGCTATAAAACTCATAGTAGGGGTAAAAATTTAAAAATTACTCATCTTATGAGCATTGTGGAAAAGATGGGCCATCCACCATACAAATATTGGAAAAGTCCAGACGCGAAGTGTAGGAAGTGCAATCAGCTTAGCCATGAAGTAGTAATTTGCAAAAATAAATTTGAGAACCACAAAGTAGATGTACATGTGGTCAATCAAGAAGATGAAGACCATCTTTTTGTTGCAACATGTGTCTTAAGTAAGGTTTCAGGAAAATTTTGGTTGATTGATAGTGGTTGCACTAACCACATAACTTATGACAAGAGTTTGTTTAATGAATTAAGACCTATTAAAATATTCATAATTAGGATCAGAAATGGTGACAAGGTTCCTGTTGAAGGAAAATGAACTGTTGTCATCAAAACAAGTTCAGGTAATAAAGTAGTTTCAGATGTTCTTTATGTACCTGATATTGATCAAAACATGTTGAGTATTTATCAGTTGGTAGAAAAAGGATACAAAGTATCTTTTCAGGATAAGTATTGCTTTATCAATGATGGTGCTGGAAAACAAGTTTTAAACATTAAAATGAGAGGTAAACATTTTTTATTTGATCTAATGGAAGATGTTTATGCAGAACATGAAAAAGATCATAGGCTGAAAAAATTAGAAGATGATCCTCGAATTGTAAAAGCACAAGCGAAATGTGAACCTTTTAGGTTTAAAGGAGCTTTCAATATTTCTAAAGGAATTAAAGCGATGGAAGAGTTACCTATGTTTCAGGAAAATAAAATGGGTAAATTTAAATTCAAGATGCAAATGAAGAAGGAAGACATGCCAAAAAGATTTAGTACTCAATGTTGCATTCAAAACGAGAAGTGAATTTTGTTTATTACAAGCCCAAAGATGAATGTGTAGATATATTCACATGATCACTTTCAGATATCAAGTGTGGAGATCCCAAGATAGAAGGCCAAAATTTTGCAATTCCTAAAGCAGTGGAAAATTTGCTTTAGAATTTTAAAGTTTTTACTGCTGTATTTTTATTAAAATAGACCTACTCAACTAGTTAGCCTTTTAAATTACGAGTTGAATTCTATTTGAATTTTAAATAAATAGTATTTTATAGACTTTAGGAGTTTGGTACTTTCAGAATATCTTTTTGCTTAATTTTAGGTTTAGAAGTTGTAGTTTTATTATAAATTATATTTTTAGACTGCAGTGAAAATACATCAATCTTTCAATGTTAATTTATACACTTTCTTTCTTGTTTTTATTCTTTTCATGCAGTTTCTTCTCTTCTAAAACCAGTAGGAAGGATTTCATAAGTGTCTTAAATTTTATTACTATAACTTTTATCCAAGATTTAGAAAATCACAACACATAGGATAAAAAAGTTCCCCTCTTTTCATCCCCAAATGTTCACATACTAATACCAAAAAGGTTAATTATGGAATAGGAGTAGATTGCTAAATTGAAGATCAATACAAATTTGAAACCGTCAATCGTAAATAAATAAAGCAATTTTAGTGAATTTACAACTGATGTCTATTGTTAAAATTGACAAGGGAAAGGGTTTAGGTTATTCATTTCATGAGAAAAACATAAGAAACTTACAATTAGAATTAATTAACCAGAGAGAGAGAGAGATGGGCAAAAGTTGAGTTTTGACACCGGAGAGCGAGTTCGATGATGGTGGGAAAAATATCAACCAGAATTTAGGTTTCGTTTGTGTTACTTTAGTGAATTTGTGTTCTTAAAGTTGAAAATATAAATAAAATTGAGATGTATCATTTATTACCAAAAAAGTTTTGCGACGTATTAATGTAAGTAATTCATAGGTAAATATACATGAATACAATCATTTGTTGTAATGCCTTGATTTTGTCCATAATCAATTTTTCATGTTTTATTTTATTCTCTATGAAAACATTCTACCTATAACAACAATATTATTCATTATAGTAGTACACTCTTTGTAAAATTACCTCTCTATTACAGTCATACTCAAATATTATGTAATAATATAATAGGGGTTAGTGGGTTGAAGTAGAACAAAGTTGAGATGATATACCTAAATGAAAATTAGGGTCAAGTTAGAGGAATTGTTTATTCATTTGGCCTAATTAGGATTGTCTAGGGCACTAAGAATCATTCTTATAATTTATTTGATGGTTTTTATGATGACAATAATATGCAATTTGTTCCTAAAAGATGCATGCATCGAAAAATGCTTACATGATATATGCTAGTTGTACGGTCTATTTATTCGGTATGTATATGTCCAATGGGTCGTCATATGGCCTACTCATAAGGTGTTTCTCCCCTAGTCACTGGTTAAGGACCACAAACGTCTAAACAACCTGGGAAGCTTCACACAGATCATGAAGTCATCCGTGAAGGGGGTTTATCAGACTTAGAGTTTAGGGTCAACTTCAAACGATCATATCCTTTAGCACAAATTGAATTACGTGGCCCATGACTTGTCAAACTAAAGATCTCTGAGTCCTCTTTCCAACGCCACCGAGTTTGCCTAATTCCAAGCTTGGAGTAAAAGGTTATGCCAAAAATAATGAAGCCCTGTCGGGCAGCACATCTTCATGACCTACTTGATGGGGCGTGGTGCTCTAGACGGCCCGTGAAGGACTTCTAGAGAGTCAATTTGGCAGTTTTAAGTCTTGGTCGTTCCAGTCTTTTCCCAATTGTTTTCACTTAATTGTACGTCGGTTTACCTCTACACAAACCAAAGTTATCAAATTCAATTCATTCTCTCAAATTCCCAAAAAAATATCAAGTCATCCTCTCAAATATTCTCCCTCTAAGAAAGAAGAAGAAGTGATCAAGTTAGGGTTTCAAGATCAAGTCTCCAAATTCACCAATTTGCTTGAGGGCTTTGAACTCCAAGGTATGATAATGTTCACCTATGGAGATCTTTCCTCCACATGGTTCCTAAATTCTCCAATTTACACATTAGAAGTCTCCAATTGAAGTTAGGATTTACTTCCATAACATGGGTTCCTTTCAATATTGATTCAATTGATTGTTTTATGAACTATTATGCATGAATTGAGATAATTCCATGTCTTAAAGATAAATCCCCATGAACCCATTCATAACCCATGTTTTCTAAGCTATGATGATATAATGTGGGTTTTGAACTATGAAAGATGAGTTTATGAAGATATGCATGTCCTTTATGAAGTTGATGAAAATGATTTAAGTTGTTTTGAGAGTAAAGCATAAATGTTGTAGTTGTTGTTGTTGTGAAAGGATTTCCCACATACTACTCAATACATGAATGTGAAAGGGTTTTCTCAAATAAGGATTCTTAGAGTTGAAAGGTTTTCTCAACTAAACTTTGAATCAAGTTTTTTGAGGAGCTATTCTAATGAAACCTAGCTTAAATTGACTACTTGATGTGCCTTCCATGAATGATAAGACAAGTTAAGATTTTATGACTATTCTGTATGAATTATGCTTAGCATGGAGAGGATATTAAAATGGAAGCTCTCCTGTAGCTAGAGGTTGTGTTTCTAGTAGCAATCTCCTTATCCCATACCTATGTACCACCATAGGATGATTTTCTTAGATAGACGATGATTATCATAGATAGACATTATCTAGGGATTCACGTATGCTAGAAGTGAAGGTTCTTACCTTGGCAAGTAAGGACACCCCTTTTCGGTGTGGGGCAGACACCGAATTCCATGTTATAGCTCACATGGTCTCTATGTTAGTTAAGGCTACTTCCCACAATAATGATGAACTAAGGTTACTTCAAGAAGTATTGAACAAGTGTTTAAAAATGATATTTACTTGCACTGACCAAAATTGTGATTATGTTTTCTAACCTCTTATCTTATGGTTTTAACTTGGTATTTGCATGTCATGAAAGGTCCTTTTTAGCATGATTTTATAACTCTATGCATTACTATCATACTTGGTACATTTTTGTACTTAGTCATACTCTTTCCTACATTGTATCAGAAATGTAGGGTCCGACGCTTCGATTATGCATCCCCGTGGCTAATGATCACCTCTAGTAGTTTTGAGAAGTGGTGAGTCCTCATGTTGCGAGGAACGAACCTTTTATTGCTTATTGTATTTACTTTTCAGATGTTGTATTTGATTATGGGTTACGTCCCGATCACTCTAGATGTAATAGATGGCTCTTTAGACTATGTAGACTTCCACGTCATTTTTCACAAACTCTTTATGATATAAACTGTCTTTTAAACTCTTAAAATCTATTATCTAAGTGTCTTGTGTAGGGCCTTTCGGGGTCCTATGCACCATGTTACGTTTAGGGTCTACTTTGGATCATGACAAACTTGGTATTCATAGCACAAGGTTTATAAAGGTCCTAGGATGTCTCATAATCCACGTCGAGTAGAGTTTTGTTCATGAGTGTGAAGCGTGCCACATTTATGAATAAGAAGCTATAAAATGATTAGGAAACTCCACTTCTTTCATTACTCTAAGTCGTGTAATAGAATGCAACTCTATATGTCCTTTCTCCTAATCCCTATCCAATACTTTTCAGGATATGGCCCCTCGAAGAGCATACGTTAGGAGGAGTGCGAATGAGAATGTGGAACAAGAAGCTCCTTCTCATGCTCCTTAAGTTTTGGTCGATCTTTTTGTCAAGTAAATGACTAATGCGGAGTTTAGGGATATTTTTTAAGTATTGGCTCAAGCCATGATGACTTAATCCAATAGGGAGGTTGTGGTCCCCATGAACCCAAATGTGGGTATGATGACATCTAGAGTAAGGGACTTCACTAGAATGAATCCCCCGGAGTTTCATGGTTCCAAGGTTGAGGAAGATCCTCAAGAGTTAATTGATGAAGTGTATAAGGTGTTGATGATCACGGGAGTGACACCGGTGGAAAAGGTAGAATTGGCCGCTTACTAACTTAAGGGTGTTTCTCAAGTTTGGTTCAACCAATGGAAGGAAGGGAGAGCAGATGATGCGGGTCCTCTCGATTGGGAAAAGTTTAAGGTTGATTTCCTTGATAGGTTCTTTCCCCTTGAGATGAGGAAGGCAGAAGTACTTGAATTAATCAACCTTCGTCAAGGAAACATGAGTGTGAGGGAATATGCTTTGAAGTTCACACAATTTTCTAAGTATGCTCCTACTATGGTTACTGACCCTAGGGTAAAGATGAGGAAGTTTGTGTTGGGAGTGTATAAGATGGTATTCAAAGATTGTCGTACCGCCATGCTTATCAATGATATGGACATTTCTCGTCTAATGGTACATGCTCAAGAAATAAAAGAAGAGAAACTTAAGGGAAGATCTAGAGATATAAAGAAGGAAAGGATCGGTAATGGCGACTTTTCACATTCAAGGTCCGATGGACGTAGTCGTTCTAGGTTCCGTGAAAGGTTTTCCAGTCAAGGCTCCTCAAAGGCTTCTTCTAGATTCAACAAAGATGGGTGTCTGACCCTAAACCTCAAGGAGGAAATGGTAGTAGATTTCATTATCTACTTGTGCTAAGTGTGGAAGGAAGCGTGAGGGTAAATGCTTAGTCGGTATGGATGGTTTCTATCGCTGTGGTAAGACTGGCCATAAGATAAGGGATTGTCCAACACTTACACCTAAGGGAAGAGAAGGTAGCAAGCTCCGCCTAGTGGTTCGGGCTTAAGTGCTCCAAAGCAAAACAAATTTTATGCACTCCTGACTCGCCAAGAGCAAGAGGGTTCTCCCGATGTGATTATCGGTATGTTGAAAGTCTTTCATCTAGATGTTTATGCTTTGCTTGATCCCGGTGCTACCTTGTCTTTTGTGACACCATATAAGGCTATAAGATTTGATATTCTTCCAGATGTGTTGTTAGACCCATTTTTTGTCTCTACTCCAATCGGTGAATCTATTAGGGCTAAGAGAGTCTATAGAAAGTCTTGTTTCACCTTCCTCTTATTGAGTTCGCCTAGACCAATAGTTAACATTCCAACATTCAGATGGCCCCTTATGAGGCTTTGTATGGGTGTAGATGTAGATCTCCAGTTGGTTGGTTTGAAATAGGTGAAGCAGCCTTGATCGGACCAGATTCAGTCCTTGATGTTATGGAGAAAGTGCAGCTCATTAGAGATAGACTTAAGATTGCCCAGAGTCGCCAGAAGTCTTACGCAGATATGATAAGAAGGGAATTAGAGTTCCAAGTTGATGATTGGATTTTCCTGAAAGTGTCACCTATGAAGGGGGTGATGAGATTTGGCAAGAAAGGGAAGCTCAGTCCCAGATATGTAGGCCCTTACCGGATCTTGAAAAGGATTGGTAAAGTGGCTTCTGAGTAAGAGTGGCCAGCAGACTTAGCAGCAGTGTATCCGGTGTTTCACATTTCTCTTTTGAAGAAGTGTGTGGGTGATCCAATATCCATAGTGCCATTAGAGAGTATGGCTGTAAAAGATAGCCTTTCATATGAGGATGTACCAGTTGAGACTCTCGATCGTCAGGTTAGAAGGTTGAGAAACAAAGAAGTCGCTTCAGTCAAGGTTTTGTGGAGGAGTCAATCTGTAGAGGGAGCTACTTGAGAAGTAGAAGCAGCCATGAAATCCAAGTTTCCTTACCTCTTTCCTTCCGATTCCATTCCAGCTTGAGGTAATAGCTCCTCTTCAGTTTTTCAGTCATTCATGCGTAAATTCAATCTTAGAATCATGTTCCTTCAGTTTGTACTTGCATTTTCAGTGTATTTTCATGTCCTTGGAACTCAGTCAAGTCAGAAATTCAGTTCTAAGTGTTTAGTGGTAGGGATTGCAGCCCTCTCCCTCCATTTCATCTAGTTTAGTCTTCATTCGAGGATCAATGGTCCCAAGGGGGAGATAATGTAACACCCCGTATCCAAAAATAGACCAGATTGCAGATTTCTGGTGTTGCAGGTGGCACTCACGGGCACCATCCACGGAACGTAGGAGGATTCATGGTCCGTCCTACAGGTCCGTGGTTCGTGTCAGCAACCTCCCCCAGAACTCAGCCAGAAATTCGGCCAAGTATTGACCCACGGTCGGACCATGGTTCGTGTCCGTGGATCGATGCCCTAATGCCCAGCTTCAGTCCTGATTGACGGTTGACCAGCACGGACCATCATTCGATGCACGGTCCGTAGGTCTGACCGTAGTTTAGGGTTAGCAGCCAGTTAGATGAAAATTGTTGAGTGGGTCAACTTCAGATGGTCATAACTTTTAGCACAAAAGGAATTAGTGTCCCATGACCTATGATATGATAGATAATTGAATCCTCTTTCCAACGCCACTGAGTTTGCTAAAATTCGACCTCCGAGTGAAAAGTTATGCTCGTTTTACTGAAGCCTTGTCAGGCAGACTCGACCGACGACTCCAATCGATGGACCGTAGATTGAATGACGGCCCGTCAATCCTGTCCGTCAGTCATTCCGACAGCAATTAAGTCATGGGTCTTTTGGTCTTTTCCTATTTCGTTTAACCCCTAAGATACGTCATTTAGACCCTAAATCATGAGGTTTTAGTAAGCTTAAGCCTAGAAACATAACTAGAACTTACCTAAGTCAAATCATTAATCAAAGCTTAGAAAAATTAGAGCGTAAGAGGAGAAAAGAGGTCAAGAACCCTAGTTCAAGAACGCATCAAGTTTCCTTTAGTTCCAGCCCCGAAATCGAAAGATTTCTCCTCGGAATTGTCACCAGGTATGTGGGATTTCACTAGTGGGTTCCTTTCGCCCATTAGGTCCATAGAATTCAGTCAGTTTCTTGATTCCCTTATTATGAATAGACCTAGGGTTTCTATAATTTCAACAGATCATCATGAATTAGTTATTTAGATGTTCCAAATCAGATTATCATGTTATTACATCGTTTCTCGCATGAATTTCAGAACCCTAGCTATGTATTTCTTTAGTTCTTGAATTACACATGCTAGGTCAGATATTTCAGT